>CABFPE010000015.1:106556-116667 GCA_900660155.1 Hofstenia miamia
ATATATATATATATATATACAAAAATGAACATTTTTTGATTCTAGAATTGGCGTCTGTGATTTTATTGAAACTTTTATGTATTGAGAAAAATTTGAAGCTGCTTTCTGTGTTTGAAAAGCATTTTAAGTTGTGTAAATCTAAGAGATTTGAATATTCTCTTAAACGCCAATATCGATATATAGTGAATATAATTATAAATTAATTCAAATATGTTTCATATAATATAATTTGTCTGACATACACTGTTAAGAAGGCTAAGACATACACTCGTTGTACAATGGGACAGGAAAAGTTAAATGGGTTAGCGCATTTATCGATTAACGGTGACCTTGAATTAGATGCTAAAGATGTGCTAGATGAGCTCGCTCTAAAGAGCAATCAAAGATTGGATTTTATATTACAGTGGACTACGGTTGAATTATGAATGTTGACTTGTAAAGTTTTGAAAATTATATCTTTTGTAGGCGTTATTCTTGTTCAATTTAACAATAGATTTTTAACAGTTAAATAAAAGAAGCCTAGGTATCAAAAATTTAATTTTACCTACGTTCAAAATTAAAAAAATCTATTTTGTGCCCATTCCGAAACGAAATCCTGGCTGCGCGGTTGGAGCTACCTGAGAAAATATCTTGGTTTCATGTAAGATATAAGGTACTATCAAACTCACACTGTAAGCGATTCATTCTTCACAAAACTGCTAAAAGAAATTAGAGAAACATTTATATATATATATATTGAATTGAGTCAAGAATACACATTTTCAATTTGTCTAATTTTTTGCCATTAAATTTATGGGAAATTTTTTGAGTTGGAAAAGAGTTTATTAATTATTTTTCTATTTTTTGAAAAACCATTGACATTCTCAACATTCAATTTGTATAAAAACCGAATGAATTGAACGCATTTTTAAAAAATATTCAATGATTTTATTTCGAACGTTTTCGGCTACATATCAAAGAAATCGAATATTACAATAATAGTAATATTATCAATGATATACATTTGTATATGCCATTTACCAAAACCATTACTCCCCCAAAGCTCTATGCAATTGTAACAGACAATAAATCCGCCTTCAGTTTCAAATATATTATTATTAATTATTTTTCAATTAAACATTCGATTTTTTGAAATAAATAAAGTTTCCACATAATTATTTTTCAGATAATAATTATGCAATCTAAAGCTCACGGAAGCAAGAATTAACCTCAACTACTTTGTTTTCTGTAGATCGCCAAGTCAGATGTTTTACCCGCATAAAAAGGTTAGAAGTCTTTGTAATCCCCCAAACATGATCTAATAATAGCTCGGGTATTTTTAATTAGAAGAATCTCAAAATGTTATATGTACTTCCAGTAAATGCAAACTATATTACTTAGGTTAATTTTTTTCTATTCTAACTTTAGCTAAAGGTTTCGTTGACAGTAATTTGATTAACATTTAGAATTTTTATTCTCAGTAAAGCTGAGTTATAGTGTGGAAGTCTGGAGTTATTTCCAAATAAATCGTCTTTACTGATCTGATATTGCGACATAGTTTAAATTCCAAATTGAATTCGATGACAAGTATTTCTAAGAAAGCAGAAAACAATTGTTCTTCCAAATACAGGTACCACTTTTTCATGGTAACATATTTAAGTATATATATCTATATATATATATATATATATATATATTTACAGACAAATGAAAAAATATATGTGGTGATGCTAAACAGTCTATCAATTGGTGACGAAAAATATATGTATATATATTCAATTCAAATTGTGAATTACATGCATATTTGATTATTTGAAGCATCTCAAAAAGTAAGTAAGCTGAGAATAAATCGAATTTTGAAACCGGTCTCAAAAATCTTTTTGCAAAACCCTACGTCATTGCCGGTTTCTGGTTAGAAGTAACTTTGCATTATTATTAATAATAACACGCAAGTGTTTTGCAAAAACGTAGCACGCTTAATCTTCGAGAGAAACTCGTGCCTAACAAAATCATGGGGCCCAAGAGAAACCCAATTAAAATTTAGAGAGATTTGAAGTATCGGGTGAGACGCTTCAAATGTGCTGCCAGGGCGCTTTCATAATTATTAAATAATTTGGAACATTCCCTGAAAGTCTTGATTACATATTAATAACAGTGCAACTACAACATCTTGATTTGTATGATATCTTTTATATTTTCCATACATTATGTTTTCAGATTAAAATGTGTATATGCTAGTGCTGTATCCAGTCTGGTTAATCAGGTTTGAGTCCAGTTAAATTAATTATTTTTGATATTCAAATTTATAAATTACAAATATTATTTAGAAGAAAACGATTTGTATTTATAGTATGCTAATGAAGCAAATTACTTTATATTGGCAAGTGTTTCAAAAATATATTGGTTATTTCAATTTATATTGTACCCACTGAAAGACTTTTTTCTAAAATCCAAAAAACTGAATAACAAATAATTTTCACTAAAAAATTTACATAGTTATATATCTACAACGAGTCTCTCTCTCTATATATATATATATATATATATATATATATTNTACCTATCAATCAAATGACGGTAATATTTATTAGGATTCCCACGGACTACTGAGTTTATATTAATTTTGTAGGCCATGGGAAAACATGGCTCGTTTTACATAGGTTAAAATTTCGTAATGCCTAGTATTATATAAAAGGTTCAAAATGTATTTTGCTCGCAATTTCCATATGGAGAAATTGAGAACATCGTTTTTGTAAATGTTGTAGCCATCTAACGGATCAATTTGAAAATGTATATTGCCAGCAAAATTAAAATTTACAATTTATGCTCTCAGAAAATGCTTTGTAAGAATTAATTATGGCATTCTCTTATCTAATGCCAGCAAAGCTGTTACCATAAATATTTAGCGCCTTGCAAAATGAATCAATAACAACCTATAAAAGCTTTTATGTGCATTTTCTAAACAGTGGATACAGTTATTTCGACATCTACGTCTAAACAAACAAAATCGGTAATCCTATTAAAGTATTGCAACTACTAGATGAACTTGTCGAATGCTTATAAAACAATTTTGTATACTATCTTGCGTTATTTGAGTTTGCATGAAAATTATATTAAGAATGAAGTCAATTCATAAAAATTAATAGTTTGTCTAGCGGCATATTTAAATCAATCATTTTAAGCATATTCAAACTGCAGATTACAAACATTCACTAGCAGAAGCAGAGAGGCAAGCCAGTTGGCACTGACCACCGGTCATTGCCGGCCACGAAGCAGATTTGGTCACCCTTAATTTCATTACATCGGTCAAAATCGGTCACTTTGAAATATGTCTCTGCCTGGGGTGTCCACGGGTTATGCAGGTCAAGAGGCAAATGGGTCATTAATTCTGGCATGTCACGCGGGTCGCGGGTGAGTCGTTTTTCCGCATGACCCGCGAAAAATTTGACACAAAGCTAAAAATTAATATATGTTTACCGAAAAATCCTATTCTGAAGGACGGCTCATCAAAATAATCAGAGTTCAAAAAGTTGGTTAAATTATTCAAAGGTGAAGCTAACCTAATTTAGATGTTTTTATTAAGAAAAACCTCAAAAAATCAGAAATGAGCGTTTCACGGGTCGTGGGGGGTCACGGGTCAAGTACAGTGACCCGTGGACACCCCTGGTCTGGAAGTTTCTTAAATCTCAAGCTGCGAAAACACGTGCAATTATCATATTTATATTTACTAAAATATGATTTTAATTACACTGTAATTTACAAAAACGTTCACTTATATACATTGTACGATTGTGCGAAAAGCTCATAGATCACATATGCCATTCACTAACGTGGGTCAAGCCGTCATTTTTTAATCAATGCAAGTGCATAACGTAATAGTGTCATTGAACATTGAATGTCGATTCATTGGTGTAAATTCTTTAAATAAGAGCTTTAATGGATCTAAGTATCTAAACAATAACACCATATTTAATTGTAACTTACCGTAGCTTTTACCGTGATAAATTGTAAATGAATCGTTATAGTTATATGTTTTAGAGCTATAATAGAAATTGTTAGAAACCATGTCCATTTCCACAAGACTTGCCAACGAGCCGACATTTCCAAGCTCGGCTCGGCTNTCGGCTCTTTAGAAGCTCGGCTCGTTGATAAGTCTTATTTCAGAAGTGCCTTTAAAGGCACAAACCATAATATCCCACAATTAATTCGTCATTAGATTATATTTTCAGAGTAAACGTAACATTTAATATACTACGGGTGGTGGAATTTTTACCTTGACGGGATTATTTTGATTTCCGGATCTCCACGGAGCGGTTAACTTTGTTTCTGATTATTAATTAAGCTTAAAATTAAGATTCAAAAACATCATCATCGATGTTTGGGATTAATAACAGCGTGTCATAAAATACTAAAATCTATCATGGAATAATTATTTACATAGGATTACCAATATTCAAACAAAACACACGTTAATAAATTTGCAACATTGAAAGCATTGGGTGATTTGTCTCGATTTTCTGGTTTATGTCTTTAAAGGAATAATGAGATATTTAGGGTTAATTCGAATACTTAAACGCGTATGCCTTTTGTACACGTTCTTTCAACTGTGCAAATGCATTATGTAATGTAAAAAAAACAGACTGAAACAGCAATGTCGGTCACAACCTGTCCAAAAGAGAATTCAACATATAAGTACGATGAAACCAGGTAAAGGGGTCATGTAATTTAGGGCCTAAGAAAAGTGTAGGGCAATATTCCAATAAGCTACATACTATTTTCTTTGAGGGGACAATATTGTTTTAATCTAGGGGTCCTACGCCACGGATCAGTATTTTTATTGCTGTTTCTCGCAATAAAGGCATATGTAGATATATAGATGTTCTTCTGTTCTATTCTATTCTAAGTGAAAGTGCAGAATAAAAAAGACAAATTTCATAAGCGCCATAAGAAGCTCAAACGGTAATAAGTGAAACTTAAAAAAGCGAAATCGACAATAAGTTAATATTTATTAAGCAAACAATTCACTGTTCAACACCAGTCCCTGGTCAGGGGGTGACCGGAACCGTACCAGTTATGGTCACCAATTGAGGGTACCGCTTCAATCTCTGAGTAGAATTCATTTAGTATACAACACATATTTTTCAAGATTGCTGCATTTATGAAAAATTTTGTAAGTCTGATTTAGATAGAATGTAAATATTTGAGCAATTTTTGTAAGATCAAAATATAAATATATTGAAAGCTTATTTCACTTAAAAATTTGCACGATGCTAGTCTATAAGTTACTATATTTAGGTTTAGCAATGTATTTACAGATATTTACCACATTTTTGGATATTTTTCAAAACAGGTATGAAACAATCGTAAAAAGTTCGACTTATACATATATCTCACAATTGTACTTTAAAATTAAATTATAATTATGAAGTTAATATCATGATAATTTTAATGTTTTAACCGTATACCATCTGAATTAGGATACCTTCATTAAAATCTTAATTGCATCTACTCAGAGTTTTCAGAAATATTGACATTAATAACTTCTACGAATCCCATTTCATACGTTGTTTTTATATAATTTTTCTCATGCTAGTGCAGGAGTAAGTAAGGGTGTTATGTAGGAAACCATATTTGTCCAACTGGATGTTATGTTATGGGCCAAAACAAATTTGAATTATATGAAAAATTTTAAAAACTTTGCTATCATCAATAGAAACTGCAATATTTTGGTAGCTATATGTATTGTATATACATATATATATAAAAGATGAAAAGGGGTGGGGTTGAAGCATTGAAAAAAATGAGCTGTGAGAAAATTTTATGAATACTATATTCATTTATATAAATAATGTGATAAAAAATATTTAAATTTTTTAAATTTTCAATGTTTATGCATTAATTTCTCATGTTATTCTATTATTTAATTTAGGTTTTCAATTTCATTATGCATAGACTTTTATTATAATTCTTATTATACGCTTTTATCATAAACCATAATTAATGCNAATATATATATATATATATATATATATATATACATATTTATATATCAAAAAATTATTCAAAGCTTTTTGAGTTTTCAGAGGAAATTCATGAAATGTCTAAACGCTTGTGTGTGCAGGAAAAAATAGTCTTTTCAGGACAAAACATATCGGTGGTATTCTGCATCCAAAATACGATTAAACTGTTTTAACAATATATACCAAATCATTAAAATACCTATCAATCAAATGACGGTAATATTTATTAGGATTCCCACGGACTACTGAGTTTATATTAATTTTGTATAAAATGCTTTGTGGAAAAAAATTGAAAACAGATAGAAGAATTCTAAAGACAGATTCGGATAGACAATGAAAAGATCTTTAAAAATTTTTGTATGACTTTTTGAGTTTTACTTTTTTCATCGAGCAAACATCAATTTTCAAAAAAATTTCCTCTCAAATTATTGTTTTCAAATTCTAATATAAAATGCTTTGTGTAAGAAAATTGAGAATACATAGAAGAATTCTTTAAGCAGATTCAGATAGACAATGAAAAGATCTTTACACATTTTAGTATGACTTTTTGAGTTTTTCATTTTTNTTCATTATGCATAGACTTTTATTATAATTCTTATTATACGCTTTTATCATAAACCATAATTAATGCTGAATACAAAAAATATGTGCATTCTGTCTATATTTTTACTACTATGATTATGCGTGAGTACACAGTTAATAGCCCTTGAGAAAACCTTATGCAAAGAACAGCAGCACGTGGTATTATAGAAAGGATTGGCAAACAGCAGTCCATCACAAGTTTTGAAGCGGCCAACCCAAAGCTTGTAATATCCAACTTCTATTTGCTTTCAATCACTTATCAATTTAAACTATTTTCACTTGATTTTTATAAAATGCGAACTTCTGAAGTTCAAAAACGCACTGTGTAACCCATGATCAAATCAGTCAGTCCACCAGTGCATTATCGCATAAACGATTATATGCTAATGTAATGTATTCAAAAACTGTAGAGGGTGGGATTAAATTACTTGATCTATTAAAAAAATGTGTATATATACAAACAATAATGATATTCGCTATGTGGTTACATATTGGCGCTTCAACATTCAAATCATTTAAAACAGTCTACACAATGCTTATATGCTATTCTAGCATACTGTATCTAAATGTTCATGTAAAAATTTGAAAGACGCTAGCATAATATTTACCACTTCAAAATATGGGCAAGGAAATTAGTTTTAATATTTTTGCAATATGTCTTTAACAATAGCATTTATCCGTTGAGCAACATCAATTTTGAAAAAATGCACTCTCAAATTAATGTTTCCAAAAGCTAATATAAAATGCTTTGTGGAAAAAAATTGAAAACAGATAGAAGAATTCTAAAGACAGATTCGGATAGACAATGAAAAGATCTTTAAAAATTTTTGTATGACTTTTTGAGTTTTACTTTTTTCATCGAGCAAACATCAATTTTCAAAAAAATTTCCTCTCAAATTATTGTTTTCAAATTCTAATATAAAATGCTTTGTGTAAGAAAATTGAGAATACATAGAAGAATTCTTTAAGCAGATTCAGATAGACAATGAAAAGATCTTTACACATTTTAGTATGACTTTTTGAGTTTTTCATTTTTAACTGTATAAATTAGAAATTTGTTGTTTTTGCCCTTAGAAAATTCAATTATTCAGGGAGACATCTAGCGTAAAAATTAGGAATTTCGACCAGAATTTCTGTGCTTCAATTTCTCCATATGGTAATAACTTGTGCAAATCCAATGTTTTGCTTAAATGTATATTCAATGTATCATTAAATTATTTTTCAAAATTTATAAATAGCTCAATAAGTAATCTTCTAAATATGATATAATATTAGCAAAGTATTTTTAAAATAAGAATCTTCAGCTTTTAGGTCAATTTCGAGATAAATCCAACTTAAATTCTTAGGTTATTTGTTCTGTTCTAATTTGAAGCTAAAGCTATTGCTTAACACCAAATGATTCATTTGTAAAACGTTAGTTTTCTATAAAAGTGTGTCATAGCGTGGACAACTGGTATATTTCTAAGTAAATCTAAATTACTGATAACATATTGCGACATAGTTGAAATTCAGAAATTGAATTGCTCAATAAGTGTTTCTAAGATAACAGAAAGCGTTTCTCCTTCCAAAAACAGGTACATTCTTCCTTGGTGAATTTCTTAATTATATATATATATATATATATATATATATATACAGTACTGGCAAAAGTTTGGGAACAGTAACTTGTTTAAAGCGTGTTTTATGCTATGTCCTGGAAACTTCGTAAAATTCCTAGAATTCCTAATTTTTTCTTAGAATTTACAACAAATTCATTTAGACAATCAAATTAACACAACTTTAGATTTACACACAATGCATTTGCACTGAAAAAACACTATCATTATAGTTTGAAATATGGTTCGTGGTAGTGAAATTTCACCAACAAAGCGTGCTCAAATTCATATCTTGTATAAGGAGGGGTACAATTATCACGCTATAGCTGTTAGAATGAGCGTGCCAGTATCTTCGGTATCCAGAAGTGTTACTCGCAATCAGCAACTGCAAAATTTTTCTTCTCGCAAGTGGTCTGGAAGACCAAAAGTGACAACCCCTCAGACTGACCATCTCATTCACCGTTACGTCGCCAATCAACCATTCTCTTCATCTTCTGAAGTTAAAGCAAATGTAGGTGCGGTAATGCAGAATGTATCAACACACAGCCAAACCCCAATTGTCTTCAAAGAACATTTGAGACCGGTTGCGCTTCTGCAGGCAATCCCAACACTACACCCCTGAGATGTGGCATCAAGAAATGTTTAGTGACGAATCCAAGATTTGACCGTTTACATCATGCAGGCCACACCTTCGACGACCAAGAAACCAAAGATTCAACACACATTACATGCAACAAACTGTCCGCTCAGCACCTTCATTGATGATTTGGGGTGCTATAACTGTGAATGGGCGTGCTCGTCTACATTTTGATCCTCACAACGAAACAGTCATAGCCAAGGCCTACCTCAAAATAATTCAGGAGAAAGGTCCCATGCGGCGCACGTGGCACTTATATATATATATATATATTTATACAAACAATCTTCCTTCGTTCTACTCGCGATACGTCGACGATATCTTTTGTCTAATGGATAAACAAAATCAAGCTAACGAATTTCTTCACTTCCTCAACTCATTTCTTCCTTCAATTCAATTTACTCAAGAAACAGAATCCAATAGTCATCTCAATTTGCTTGATGTTTCTCTTCACCTTCTTCTTGTGAAACTTCTCTCTACATCAAATCCTCAAACACTGGGTAATAGATCCTCTTCAATTCCTACTGTTCTGAAAAATATAAGTTATCTATCCTTCTTATAAAAAATAATTGAAGCCTTCGATACAATCTTTCAAAATCTCCGTGAAAATGGTTATCCTGATAATGTTCTCCGTCGCTCATCTAATGCTTTCTTAAATCCATCGCCTCAAATCGCACTTTGTGAAAAAAGTCAATTTATTGGAAAGTTCTTTATGTCGCTAGTCTTTCAAAAAATCTCGAAGCCTAAGTAAAAAATCTCAACAAGAAATTCACTTCAACTCAAATCAAGCCTGTCTTTCAATCATTCAAAACCAGCAACATCTTTTCAAACAAAGATCCCATTCCAATGTCTCTACGCTCTTCTCTTGTTTATAATTATCAATGTCAAAAGTGTGAGCACTTATACATAGGAGAGACTAGAAGACATCTTTAAACAAGAATGCGAAAACATCTTTACAGTCATTTTCGCTCAGAAGTCTTCCTCCATCATCAAAGGCATGCCGCCACCTCATCTAATTTTTCAGTCATGATCTGTCATCGATCTTCAAAGGTAGCCGAAGCAATCGCAATCAAAGAAATTCACCCGTCACTTAACAATCCAGTAGAACTTACATTTCACCTCTTCTAAGCAATCAATCATCCTGTCAATCAATCAATCATTTCACTGCAGTATATATAAACTTTATTTTTAATCGCTTTGTATTCTTGCTGATGAAAGCTAATAATATAGCCGAAAGTACTTCAAATATATAATTCGTAAACGTGTTCGTTTTTATATATATATATATATATATATAT
>CABFPE010000015.1:116798-142299 GCA_900660155.1 Hofstenia miamia
TATATATATATTATATACCCAAGTAGCATCACATTGCTGGGCCATTGTTGGTCCATTGTTGGTGCCAGTATTGGCATTTGGCCATTAAGTCAACGTTGGGCCATTAGTAATTGCAAATAATAGCCATTCAAAATTTCTGCATATTTATCTTTTGGATTTATTTATACATCTAGTGATATATTTTAAGTTCATTTGCATTTTGCTTTCCTAATAAACTATTAGAAATTAGGGCTGTGTGGCACAATGTAGGCACATGAAATTTATTGAGGCCAGTTTCAAATACTAGTACCTGAGACTAAGGATTTGCTTGGGGACAGGCCCAATATGGAATTGTGATGATAATTGGAAAAAGTGTGACTATATTTTTCAGAATTTTATTAACAGATTTTGTAAATGTTGTGCAAAATAGGTGCTATCTTTGGATTTACATGAGACCAAAATTTTAAATGGGACTGGTAATTTAATGCTACTTTGACAAAATATGTTGGTACTAGACATCATTGAGTTCACTATAATTCTGGTTTCATAGAAAGCTATGGTATGCATTTTGATTAGAGTATTATTAATTTCTTTATGTGGTATGCATCAGAAGTGTCTTTTTATCAAATGATGGTGACCCATCCTCTCCAGAATCTTTTGCTGATTCAAATTGCTTTGTAAATATTGAACATATTTGTAATGTGGTATAACCAATCTTAAAACTATATAAATTTGAACTAAACCATTAATGGAAACGTGATTATTATGAAATTGTGGTCTTCCACTCGCCAAAAAAAGTCTGTTCCATTATGCATTTATAACTTGACAGTTAGACGTGTTTATTTTTTTACTACATGGACATAGTTTGGTATGCTTCTTGTAACCGATATATGTTATTTACTACTACTAATACTTTCTGGCTCACATATTTTTTATGTTGAAGTGTATTAAAGAAAATAGTTTTTTCACTTGGCCAGATAAAGAATCATATGATATACCGCTTTGCTAGTAGTTATTGAGGGCCGATCATGTCAGCAAAGTTTCGTTTTCAAAAATTTTGTATGTGTGTGAATTATTAGCTGTCTTCATTTTCCACTTAACAAAAACCCCAAATGCTAATCTGCCAGCATCAAAGCAACTGCAATTTTCTGGAAATATCGAAATATCGAAAATAACTAAATAACATACACATGCCATAGTTGGAAAAGAAAGCTTGTTCTAAAAAATATATATGGTTCAGCACTCATTGTTACAGTGATGGTGTTACTTGTTTTCATTTGCGATGGTAAGTCTGACAACATGCAGTCGTTGTTGGATGATACCAAAGATTGTAATAATACTTTCAATGTATTTCTTAAGAATGAGTATTGTAATGTTTTCGTACGAGTAAATGTACTAATTTTCAATTCTCTTAAGGGCACATGAAAAAATTTCATTTGCAACTGTGGAAAAACATTGCCTTCCAATGTATACTACAAAGCATACCATTACATCTGTTTCTAATCTCTATCTGAATATATTAACTGTAACCCATCATTGACTACAATTTTTGAAAGTATTAACTGTTTATTTTTTTGCAAATTTCGAATTTTTAGGAATGATTTATAATCTCTTCAAAGTAAGTATAAGAATTTGAGTCCATTGAAGCAACAATGAACTTCAACTGTTTCTTCATATATGTTGATAGATAACTCACAAGTCAATTGAGATATGTAAACTATAATTTTATAGGTTTATTTGCTTTGTTCTGAGTTCAAACTAACGGTCTCGCAACAGTAATTTGATTAATATTTAGAATATTACTTTTCTGCAAGGTTGTTTCACAGTGTGAAAGGCTGGTATTTTTCTAAGTAAATTGGAGTTACTGATCTGACATTGCGACATAGTTGAAATTCTATATTGAATTGGATGATAAGTGTTTCTAAGAAAACAGAAAACGTTTGTCTTTCCAAGAACAGGTTGACTTTTTCATAGTAATTTATTTAATTATATACATATAAATTGTATATATATATATATATATATATATATAATATATATATATATATATTCATTTTAAACGCTATGAAAATATAGACAATATGTAGACAACAAAGGAAACTAAATTTTTTGGAGTATGATCTTTATTTTAAAACATATCTTTAGATTAATAAGATGTAAATATAGGGATGATCTTTATCCATTCTAAATTTGTGTTCATAGTTGTTATTTTCTTTAAACTTTTCATTTGGTACGTAAATAAGGCAGCTTTAATATCCATTGATCTTTGTTTCATCAAGCTTTTCTGTTTTATTGTCTTCATGGCTATTGTTCAAAAATAGTATTTTAATTTTTATTATTAATTTGTGCGGTTAACCATTACCCTGAGTATTTTAAAAACTTTGTTGGTGGCATCTGTGAGATGTTTTTAATCTGATGATATAAGTTTAACTCTAGTAAGCAAAGCTTTGATTGTATTTATTTTGTATGCTTTGCTACAATTTGAATGGTAAGGAATATATAACACAGAATTTGTCTTTTTTATGTACCAACTAGTCTTGTATTTCTTAGCAAAATTGTGTATGTACACACCTAGAAAATTGAATTTGTTGTTTGCTTGCCATTCCATGGTATATTGAATATGCTAAGGATTACTATTGAGATATTTTAGAAAATTTTTTACTTCATATTTTTCTTTAAATATTGCAAACACATCATCAACATATCTAGAGTAACAATGTGGTTTGGTTATAGTTGTTTTTTCAAAATTACTTTCAATGATGTCTATTGAAATGTTGCCATTGTAGGACTAAGGTCCGATCCAATTGTCATTCCTTCAATTTAGTTATAAATTTTATTATTAAAGAGGAATGGAATGTTAAGACAACACATAATTAGTGTTTCATGAATAATTGAAATTTTTTCCTCTGGAATAAGTTTTATGATGTGATCAATTGTTTTTTAATGGGATGTTTGAATCAAATGAATTTGATAGTTTGGAGAGAAAATCGGGAGTGTCTTTCAAGTCGTACTTGGTTGGAATATAAGGTTTTAGTTATTTGTCAAGCCATTTTGTAAATAGGAATTGAAATTGTGGATTATATGGCTATTTGAAACATCTTGCATTATATACGCCTGATCTTTTTAATTAGATTTGTTAACAAATATCTTAGACTTTTATAACTTCTTCTAGATAATTCATCCATAAATTTAAAAAAGTTGTCAAAAACATCTTTCTTCTAAAAATTTAGAAATATGCAAAACTTTGATCATGATTTGACGAAAAATGCAATAATGAAAGGAGTTTTATCGTAAACATTTTTAAACGATTGGTTTTTTGCATAATTGTGTATGAGGCACATATTCATGAACCGCATTTACTTCAGACTTACATTTAATAGTATTCAATCAATTTCTAATATACAAAATGCTCTTTAAATATGCAAATTAGGATGGTCTTATTTTTTCTTTCGTCATTTATATGTCAACTTTTCTGCTTATATATTTGATATTGTCTGAAAAAATATAATTTATAATTCCAAAAATGATGTAGCAAAAAGGGCAATCGAACAGACTCCAATGCAAGTAACCTTGCCGAAATCCCATCCTTAACAAAATTAGTTTCTTCTAAAGCTACCAATACCAATGTGACGATTGCAAAGATTCACGTGAGAAACTCAGAGGCATTTGGGAACAAGACCAAAGGAAGACATAAAGGGTCTTTAAATTCAAAGGCATACTTGATATTTTTTAAAATATTCTTAAGAGCTAGACATCATAGAATCAATTATAAAAATTTTTTTGCAACATTAAGCAAAAAAAGTATTAAATAAACATAAAACTTTGACATTAATAATTTTATTTTATAGATATGTAGGCTCAAAATCGTTGTTAATTACAAACGATTTATTAACAACATTTGTATTACTGAGGATGATTCAAAATAATAGAAACCGATCTAAATTCTCTACTGCGTTACTTATTTATGAGACAGTTAAGTACTATCTGAGGTGTTCTTTGTGTGCTCCACTTTTCATTTTCTGAGAAAATAGTGCCAATTTTTCGATAGGGTGTCAGGGACCCAAAATCTTTGAGTCATTAGGGGTAATCCTCTATTTAACCCTATTTCCACTAGGAATTTTTCAAAATTTCTTCTTCAGCAAAAAAATTTTTAAAGCCTATAGCTCATGTACTATAACGAAGATATTTAAAATCTAACAACAACACAAAATAAAAAATTGTTTCTTCTTTTTTTCAACTTAGATTTGCAACCTATGACTTTGGCATGGCGCGCCTGGACGCAGAATTGGAACCGGCCGGCCACTAAATTATATTTACATTGTGTATATTTAACCTATGCAAATATATTGTATATATATATATATATATATATATATGGGCGGTATCGATTTTGAAATATTTTATACGCTGATGCAGCTGGTCTTCAGATGTGCGTCTTGATTCAAAAACTCAAAAACAGAAAATATTTTGAAAATTGTTCAATGTCTAGGGGGTCCACATCGACATTGAAGTTTTGAAGATCTGTAAGTTTGATGGTAATTAAATTCTATTTTTTGTAAAAAAAGACTGACCAACAGAACTTCAATTAAACAAAAGTTTATCTAACTCATTTTTATGAATTCCCACAATGAATAATTACAACAAAAAATTCTATAACCATTTATTCATTAGATTCAAATTTTTGCACAAAACACTGAAACATAACACTACAAGTAATTATCACGTCATTGTCGTCATTTCTACTAATTAGTTATTTGTTTCTAACTAATTTCTTGTAAGGTTGTCATTTTATAAAAATCTTATAAACGCTACATTCATACATAAAATGCAGGTATGTCCAAATGATAAGTTACATATAATATATGAATAGTAATAATAGGTAAAAGTAATTGCTTACTCATCAAAAAGTCACAAAGCAGTTTAATATTAAATGATGAACAAGTAATATAAGTACTTACTTTTTTATTGATATACCAGTTTTCATTTTAGAGAAGTGATCCAAATTCAATACGTTAACAACACCGTTAACAAATGGGGTTTTACGTTAACATGACCGTAAACCAAATCGTAAACTTACACTCAAAATAAATTCGCTAAAGATGAAGTTTACGTTAAAGGCGTGTTTTTTCCGCAAATGTTTTTACAAATAACTTTGACACATTAGGTTCTGCACATTTCTTCAAATATATCTATGCAAATAAAGTTCTTAAGCGTTTGTAGACATTTGAAGCCTGAATTGTTGTTTATGGTTGCACTTTCACTTGTTAACGTATTGAATTTGGATCACTTCCCTTAAGAGATTGGGCAATTTCTTTCGACTGTCCTCAACTACTTGCAATAGGTTCTGGTAGTGCTCTTTTGATTTTGTTGATGTTAAAAAGTCAGTGGATAATTTTACTTAACGTTCGATACTGTCTTTTACAACATTCTGTCCTTGTTTTTACAATAAGAATCTAATGCAGGCCAGTCTGTTACTTCCTGATGAAGAAATGTCAAGTCCAGATCTAATAAGCTAAATATAAACCAAGAGTCAGACGTCACCAGATCGACCACCTTGGTCTTGTCAATTAATGTTAGAGAAAATAGGCTTTCCGTAGTCAGTTCCAAGTGCAAACAAATGTCTGTTGAAGCTCATTAATGATTGCGTACTACACGATTCCTCTTTCTGTCTTTTTCTGTCAGCAAGAGTCAGCTCTCTTTCGATTTTGCGTTCAACTTTTTTGTCAAGAAATGCACCACGACACCTTAACATGGCGACGCAATCAGTCATTGTAGATTTCAAAAGCTCTACATCTTCTTAGTTGTTCATTAGTTCAAAAACATTAGCAGGCCACAGTTTGAATGTTTTATGGAGACTACTGTCATTGTCAGGAAGTTTTGAAATAGTTGAAGGCATGTTTGAGGATTGATAGGAATAAAACGAAATTTAAAATTTTCTTCTAAGAGTTTAATAATTTGTTCAGATAATTTGTTTTCAAATATCAGAAGAACATTTGCTTTTTCATAAAATTCAGTTACTTGAGAAAAAACCCATGTTTGGCACTTTGGAACTTAGTGATATCTTCGCTTTTTACCCTCTTGTTGATGGAATAATAAGCATCTCAATATCTGTTTGCAATCTGGCAGCTTGGATCCAGGAATGACAGCATCAGAAATGCCGACAGTAGGTCCTAGACCAAATATTTGCGTTGTTCCACATGTTCCTACATGTTGCTATTCAAATTTCGAAGCTATTTGCCATAAACTCACAAAAAATGGTGAAATAACTTCAAAAATGAAAATGAACGTTCAATCAGGAGATCGGATACCAATCAAATTTATCTTGAACTAACTCGCATCCCACGACAATCAAGGCTCCGCTATTTTTCTATGACAGGGGCCAACAAAGTCTTGTCCGACGCACAAGTCTAAAACTTCTATGAAAATTTCTGAATTTCGGCAAAAAATGGCAAACCTTAAAATATTTATATTTAGTCAGAAAAAATTGAATTATTGCAATGTATTTTATCAAACGAACACAAGTATGTATGAAACACTTCTACTCGATTTTTTAAGATTTTTGAACGTTTTTTTCAAACAAATAACAATTCAGTTATCAAATGGTAACATTCCAGATCCTGAAAGTTTCAATGTCGATATGGACTCCCTAAACATTTTCTGATTTTCAAAATTTTTTTGCATTTGTGTTTTTATATGAAAACGCACATTTGAGGAATAAGTACTTCAAATTTCTCACAAATCAGTGCAAGTGATATATATATATATATATATATATATATATATATATACTTGATGTGATCAAAAAGTTATGAGACTGTATGTCGTTTGCAGCAAATATGATTGTGTATGTTATTTGTTGTATTTCCCATGAAACAATAGAATGTAGACAGCAGTGTGAGAGCATTCTTATCGTGTCAGTTGCACGTGTTCGTATTTTATTGTTTGAGTATACCACACACATCTGACAATAAACAGAAAATGTTTCTGCACATATTTCATTCAAATAAATTGTGAAAAAGAAAATTTTTTATGGAAACGCTAGGCAGGAAAAGGAAAAAGGCTTCGGAATGTGTGGATGTGTTGCATGGGGAGAAAAAGCACCATCGAGAGCTACTGTGTTTCGAACTTTTGCTGAATTCGAATCGTGCTCTCGAACAAGCTTTGCCGACTCTTCTCGATCTGGTCGGCCTGCCTCAATATGCAATGAGGAAAACTGCCAAATGGTTGAAAGGAGATCGCCACATTTCATGACGAGATCTAATAAAACAAACCGGTTTCAATTTCGAAGTGATCTTTGATATCATCCAACAAGATGTTGAAATTGCGAACACTGTATTCCAGATAGATTTCTCATGACCTCACCTCTCAGCAAATGATCAATCAAGTTGAAAGTACTACTTCCTGGATTGAAAAAAATTCCAACAGTCAACATCAACAACATAAATGTAATCTGTACTAGATTTTGCTTTTTATCAGTATATTGTAGCTTTGTATGATATAATTCTCATTACTTTTCGATCATGCTAATTATATAGTGTGTATATATATATATATAAATATATATATATATATATACTTTAGATACTATGGAATTTGTATCCACCGCTCGCACTTTCCGATTTTCCATAGTATCCAGCGCCTTGTAGATATTTTAAAATTTTGTATTCAAAGCCCGTTTACATATATATATATATATATATATATATATATACGCGAGCTGCCTTATCAATCATTATGGTTTTAATTGCTGTGGCATTTGACCTCACTTAGCATTGAAGAATATATAAGTAAGTACACAAATAAATTTTTCCGTTAAAGCCAGGAATAATTACTCCTCTAGTAGGACGTGTAAAACTCTCAACTGACATTTGCGTTTGAATATCTTTGCAAACGAAAATCTTTCAAATTTATTTAGTTTTTTTCTTTATATGAGTCTCAATATTTCAATTGCAAATCCTATAGATTATTCTTTTTTTATTATAAACAGTTTCTGTTAATATTATTAGTAAATTTTATAAATACCGATGTAAAAATACCTAATAAAAAAGCAGAATAACACAATTTATAGCAAAATTTATGAAAAATTCCAGAAAGTAAACTTCCTTATTAGTCTAATTGCAATACTGTAGATTGCTGAAACAAAAAATGTTTTTCGAACTTTAGATTTTCATAGTAATTCCTCTAAACTAAGCAAAATACTCGTATTCCCTGTTTATATAACAAAACAAGAATTTATTTTTTAATTTTACCAAGCAAACGGACGCTAAATTTACCGGCCTTCCTTGAAATTTCCAAGCGACTGCAGGCCTTTAAATTGCCGGCCCCTGCTGGTCGGTAGCGGTTCCATTTCTGCCTGAATTCAGAAAGCAAAATTCTTCAACGTAGTTTAAGGTTGTTCCCAAGAGCATTAGACCGTTTTATTATCTGAACACTAGGTATGGAAATAATTTGAATATTTTTTTTAAAAAAATTTTGTTTTCAACAAGAGGAGACCCTAGTACAGGCCAAACACGAACACGAAATTTGTTTGAGAAGCCAACACGACCCGAACACGAATTTTCTGAACAAACAACACTGCTGAACACGAAAAAATACGAATATATTTTTCAGAAAAAAATTATTTTTGTTGTCCTACCTAATCCTAACTTCCAATTCCAGACAGAGCTTCCTATCGTGGAGTATTGAATTGCATAACAGAACGTGACCTTTTTTGAGTTGAAGTTAAAAATTATTCGGTATTTTAGAATTGAATAATAAAAACACGAATATTGACATGATAAATTAAAGTACACATGAACACGAACTCAAGTCACTGCACCCAACACGACCCGAAACACTATTGTACACCTCTACTGCTGAGTACTATGTCCTCCCGCCATGTATTTAGTGGAAAACGGGAATACGTAAGAATTTGATTTGAATTATATATTTATTATTAACAATTCAAGTGTATATGAAGATTATCCATTTTTGCACTCATTCCCTTTTAAAATGATTTAGTACAATTTAATGTGGTTTATAAAACTTTCATTATAAATAATATTTAGGAATGGACACTATCGAACAAATAAAATACTTCTTAATTGAATCTAATATTGATGACGAAGAAGCAAACTTTATCATTGAAAACTTAGGCAGCTGTTCCATTGAAAGTCTTAATGGTTGCTTAGATCAATGCCCTACTATATCTCAGCAACAAAAAGATGAGATTCTTAGAATTTATTCAAACAGGTCATCAGAATCCTTTAACCAGCATGAGAATGGAATCACTTCTGAACAGAGGCCTAAATCGTATGAAGAATTTTTCCGCGAAGTAGGAATACATGACAATGAAGTTTGTGAACTTCTGAAATCTTACGTAATTGATAAAAATATCTTAAAGATTTTTTCGTTAGATATCAAAGAAAAACAAAAGCATGCTGTTATTTCACAATATCTAACCTCTGGTGATGAGATGAAGGACAATAAGAAACTGACATTGCCTCTTGTAACAGTTCATAGCGAATATCAAGAAGGCGTTGCTGTTGAAAGAAATAAAATCAACGAAAATACAATCAAATTGCTATGCAATGAATCAATTAATGAAAACGCGTTTTATAAAGATCCACTGGCAGGAAATGTTATACATTTCGATTCTCTTAATCATCTAAAGTTTAGTATCTGTGCATTGTTGGGCCCCATAAAGAATGTATTCCAATATTTAAAAATCAATGAATTTTTAGATGACGTGGACCTACTATCCTGTTATTCCTCCTTTGTAACTAATGGTGATGGCATTTACATAATTACAAACTTGCTATCCGATGCTGATGAGGATAAATTTGGATTTCTTTGCATCTACTCTAAGCAAGATCTTTACTTTAGCGATGTTCACTCAAGATCAAATGCGATTCACTTTGTGCGCTACATGACCCAAATGACTACTGATATCAAATTATTTCCCAATATAGAAGACCTTACGATTCTATCTGTAGATGATCAAAACGTAAAGAGAGTTAAACGCCATTCTTCATATAATCTAAAACAGCATCAGCTACATACTGAAAGCTGTGATGTACATGATTTTGGTGAAATGAATGTTTCAAATGATGTGCAAAATTTTGCAATTCATGCATCAAATACAAATAGTCTCATAATCAGTGAAAAATTAAAGGTGGCATCAACAAATGTTTTTAAGAACGGATTCTTTCATTGCACAATAAAAGAGTTTTTTGAAAAAGATAATTATTTTGCATTCGAAAATATTCACAAAGTTGATGATCTCTTTAAGGAGGAGTACATCGAGCAATCAAATCCAGAACTGCATAAAAAAATTAGTGAAAATTTGAAGGCTTATGAATTCGAATACAATAAGAGCGCTGGTTTGCATGATCTTATGTGGAATGACTTGAGATTCGTTGTCTACAACTGCTTTCGAAACAAATGTAAATACCATAATGAACTTTTAATTGCTTGCCGAAGGTTAACAAGGAACGATTATTACAAAAATTTCGATTTAACGTCCGTAAAGCAGGTACAGAAATTTCTAAATAATATTTTCGAAAACAAATTGATAGAGCAATATAATGGAAATTTTGCGATTGAACTTGGAATGGCGGCATTTGATGATAATGGATTGCTGAATGAAAGAAATGAACAAATTATTTTAGGCAATGATTTATCAGAACTAAAAAGTACTAAGACAGGTCAACAACAAAACTTAACTTTCCATAAACTAATTATGAGTTTTGTTTCTGATAGACGAAATATTTCTGATGTTGATGATGTACTAAGCAAATTACATGGTTTTTTAGATAGCCTAATTGCGAAAGTGTTATTTGAAAACAATTCTCAGCCCAGTATTCAATCGCTGAGAACGAAACATTTACAACAACAAATGAAGATAGAGCGGCGACGTGCATTAAATGAAGAATTTGACATGATTGTTAACAAAAACGGCATTGATGATGACAATGATATAATCATAATGTCAGTTGAAAAAGCTGATATGAATTATAAAGTTTTCACAAAACAGTGCGACAAAAGTTCAGCAAAACTCAATTTAAAAATATCCAAGATTGCACAAATTCAAAATCCAATGAATGGACAACCATTTTCTAATGATACACACAATTTGCTTGATATAGGATCATATAAGATAGATGCCAATGAAGAAATCTGCTATCTCAGTCCTTGCCATGACTTCTTCATTCTTTTAGTAACTAATATTTGTGAGCATTCAAAGCTAAGAATCATCAATTTAAGGAAATCAAATGTAGTTCTAGAAATTCCATTTGCAAAAAGAACTTCGTTAGTTGACTTTGATAATTATGCAAGAATAGTAGCAATTTATTCTTATCATAAAAACAATAGTGTAAAGTTGTACAAGTTTAGCGAGGACTTCACTTCTTTTCATGGTATCAGTGACATGGATATTGGAAAAACTTATGATATCGACCAACTTGATTGCATAGCCTTACAATACAGATCCAAATTTTTATGGATGCTAGGGAATGATAACAGACTTCTAAGGGTTGACATTAAAACATGCAGCATCTCCATTGATTCAAAATTTAAGCCTCCAGACAAGACGTATAAATGCATTAGAGTCCATCCAAGAGGAGAATGCATATTCCTTTTCTCCACAGATGGCCTCTGTTATCCAATAATGACAGCTTCATGGAATACATTACAAATTATAGATTATACTCCAGAAGATGTGCTTTATAACTTTGGTACATTTTCCATCATAGCAACTGCATGTAACATTGAGAAAAACATAAAATTTAAAAAGCTATGCACTACAACTGAGCAATTGGAACTTCAAATTCAAAAAGAAAGAGATCGACTGAATCAAGAAACTGAAGAAAAGACTCATTGGCTATATTATTTCTATTGGATGTTTACAAAATTCCCATGTGATGATATTCTCAATAGAAATCAAAAAGAGTTAAATATAAGTGTACTGTTTTCAGAACTTACTTCAAAATGTCAAAATTGTGATGCAATTCTTCGAAAATATATGTCAAGAATTCGAAAACAACTCCAGCTAACCAAAAAACCTTTGGAGTTTTTAGGAATACATAGTCATGAAAAAGCTGGTTTGTTCTCAGATCCATTATTTAAACATTTTGACTTTACTTACCTAGGAGATTTTGTTAAGCAAATAATATGTCTAGTACCTATTCAAATTGCACGGTGCCAATTTAATGAATTCTATGTATTAAACAGTGGGAATCAACTCATTACCAGTGAAGCACATGACGTCTTTGATTTAAAAAACAAAATATCCTTGGGATTACTTGAAACCATTTTTAATTCTTGGAATGGTGAGATTAAAGCAATTTCTTCAATGGGTAAACAATCTACTGGCAAAAGCTACACACTTAACCATTTGACTGGAACATCATTTGATATTTCTGGAGGCAGATGTACAGATGGGTGTTGGATTGCTCTGAAATGCACAGAAGATTGCCTATTCGTCATAATGGATTTTGAAGGACTTGGGAGTTTTGAAAGAACAGATCAAGATGATATGCTACTTTCATTATTTAATAGTGCAGTTTCTAACATGACATTATTCAAAACGGAATATCATTTGGATAGAGACGTTGAACAAATGTTCTCAAAATTTAATCAAGGAAGTAATCAACTAAAAGATACATGTAACATATTTCAAGGTAGATTCTTCATTATTATTAAAGACGTTGCTGAACAGGATATTAATGAAGTTCAACATGAATTTGAAAATAAAATTTGTGCAATGATTTCCAAAGAAAAGGAAAATAATTTCATTTCAAAGTTGTATAAATCAGGCTTTGACATAATTCCATTCTCTGGATTTCAATTGGAAGATTACTATGAGGACATGGAATATCTACTTTCTACTATGATTGATAATATTAAGTGTACATTTTTTGATGGATTTGAGTTCATGGATTTTATTAAGCTTTTATTGGCAAAGTTTGCAATAAGTGATTTTACTTCATTAGATAGACAGCAAATTGATTCGAGATTCAAATATCTCAAGAGTTACATGAAAAACGCATTGCTTTATGGAAAAGTATGTTCAGATGCAACAACTTCAAAGGAATTTGACCTCCACGTTCTAGATGATATTAACAAAGAAATAAGAGGTACTAAAAACATTGTTCTTCAAAATTTTGAAAAAGAAATTAAACTTGTTGATAGTGATTTTGTCTTCCATGAAGATTCCACTTGGGATATCATTTCGAGTTTTTCAAGTATATTTCAACAAACAGCAGACAATACAAATCAGTGGAGAACCGCACTAGAGGAATATCTTCAGGAAGCTTTAAGTTTTCGATTTGAACGTGTTGAACAATGGATTGATGAAAATACGAAGAAATGGAAATCCCAAAACAATGCAGAATATGAAGATGCTAACGCAATGTTGATGGATCACTTTTGTTTAATGAAACATGAATGCTTGAGATCATTTAGATTCTGCAACAATAAGTGTAGCTCTTGCTTTGTAAAGTGCATTAAAATTGAAGGACATAGTGATGATCATACTTGCTCAACAAACCATACATGTGATGCACCTTGCGCCTTTTGTGAACCTTTCGAAAGTATTAACTGTAAATACAGTTTTGGGCATGAAGGAAAACATATTTGCAAGGAAGTTAATCACATGTGTGGAATGGACTGTAGTTATTTCAATAAAAATGAGTGTGTGAACGAGTGTCAGCTACAACCAAGCCATGATGGTGAACATTTATGTGGCTTAAAAGTTCACTTTTGCAATTCAATATGTAGCTTATCAGAGTGTGATTCTGGTTGTCACATAGACTGTGATTTTTCTCATATAATACATAAATGCAGCAAAGAGCAATGTACTAAAAAATGTTCTATTTCCAATTGTCAAAATATATGCACGGTGTTGGACCATTTTCATGGAGAGGATATTTCAATTGACTATAGATTTGAACAAAATATTGACGAATCCTGTGCATTTTCCGAATACCATTGTTGTGGAAATGAACATCAGTGCAAAGAAGAATGTTCTGTTGCAGGATTTTGTAAAGTAACCGTAGAAAAAAGTATAGATGACATGCAGTTTATTGGAGCTAGAGATACCTTTACATATACAAGACATTTCGTTCAAAAAGGTGAAAAGCTCAACTGCTTAAAACGCATTTTGCCCTTTGAATTAACTCATGAAGGTGAGCATATGTGTTCAAAGGACATCAATAAGTTTCATTCATGTGATGAAACTTGTCCGACATGTGAAAACATTTGTGATAAGCCCTTTGGACATCCCGAACTGGGGGACAATCTGCATAACACAAGTCATGGAAATATGACAAAATGCAGTTTCATTGCAAATGCAGACGATTTTGAGATCGGAACACATAAATACAAAGTTGGAGAGCCCGCAGTTGCTGAAATGTGTCATATGTTTTGTAATTCTCTTGGCAGAGGTCATATTCATGTTGTCGAATGTGATACTCCTGAAATTGGGTGTATATATAGTGCCCAAAACGATTTGAGGCAGCATCAAACTTGCAAATATGGGCCTGACGTTGATGTTGAGAAAGATGAAATTCAACACAGTAAATACTGGGAAACCATAGGTTGGCAAGATCCTTGCACAGAATCAGACATCGGTACATTTGGAAAGTGTCCTTATTTTTGTTCTCATGAGTCGCATGAATCTCAGAAAAGTTTCTGCATTGGAGACTTGTGGCATGAAAAATTCGATGAAAGCATGTATAACTTTACCTTAATAAATACATCGCTAAGCAAGGAAGGACACGCTTTTTCCTGCATTCATAGCTCAAGCAAATTTCATTTTATTTTAGCATTGGATGATTCAGGGTCAATGAGGGGAGAACCTTGGCAAGCTCTGACCAGATCAGTGGAAGCCTTTGTAAACTCGCGAGTTTCAATGGGCTCTAAAGATAAATTGACAATTGTGATGCACAGCAACACAACATTGGTAACTGCTGAATATATTGAAATAGAGAGGTTCCAGTCACATATGTTGCGTTTCAGAGGTCATGGAAATGATTTTACAGTTGCACTGAATGACATAGATTGTATTATAAGCAAATACATATCGAAATCCATTACTCCTGTCCTCATATTTATGTCTGATGGAATGTGCCGCAATGGAGAAACAGAAATGCGGAAAATTTGTGAGAAATTTAAAATTGACTACAACTTTGAATGCTTCACAATTGGTTTTGGAAGCCGTAGTTTTCGTAATCTTGAGAAACTTGCAATGCTTGGTGGCGGGGAGTTTAAGAAATGCCCAACTGACATAAGCTTGCAGCATGCATTTGTTGATATTGCTGCAAAACATGCTTCAACTGTTAGTGTAATATCCTCGAAATAAGTAATGTGTAAATTTTAGCGTTGTGCTTAAGTAATCTAAGAGACAAAGCCTATATTATCAGCTTGCTTCAATAAAATATATCTTGCTTGATTAAGCTTTGGTGTCTTTCGAATTGATTTTGTATAACTTTATTGATTTTACCCTAATTATGCTAAATAAATATAAATGAAAATCACAAATTTTTATTAATTAAGTTTTTGCAGTATTAAAATTAACTAAAAATGCATTGAAGCAATATTAACTAAGTATTTAACTAAAAGGATTTAAATACCTCTATATTAAAATTAAGTACCCATTCTAATCTCGCATTGAAAATTAGTACATGAAATAATATTTTCAAAAAGCTATTTTCAAAGTTCAAATTTAGAAACTGAGTGGGTTAAGACCACTAGCGCACAGGTAGCTTATATAGTTTTGCAGTTGCATTCCATTTGCAAAGGGTTGTTCAAATTCATTTTCCAGATGAAAAAAACATTTAATTATGGCCACATCTAATGTAGTTAGCAATAAATTAGAGCCTCAGACTTTTTTTGCAAAAAAAAAAACAAAATCTACATTCACTTATTGGATAATTTTGCAGTGTAGTTTAAATTCAAACACAGATCACTAAGTTAGAAATTTAAGAATGCCAGTCGTCTTAACTTAAAATGAAGTTTTATATTCCACACTTAAGTTATTTTGAGATTCAAAAAGTAAAGATGATCATTAATGAGTAAATAGGTTTAAGAAATGTCATCGATGCTGAATCTTTTTATCATAACGATGTTCACCTCATTGTAAATGTCAAAATATATTTTCTATTGTCATTTTAAATTTTGTGTTCTAAATGTAATATATCAAAACAATTCTAACAAAAGGATATGAAATGAATATTTATTATAAAATAGATTTCATTTCATAAATTATACAATAATATTTTTGGAAAAAATGAATCTTCAATAATGAAAAATGAATTATTTCGGTGAAAATTCGATTTTTAACAAAAATTTTCCACTGAAAATGAAAACCAAAAAAATATTATTTGGCATGATAAAGGTTTCGACATATGAATTTGTCAACAAAACGCTAGGAATTTTTTAGCATTTTAAATGTTTATTTTTCGTTATTTGATGCTAAGTGTTCTTTATTTCAAATAAGTTTTACATCATTTTGACAAATCTTTAAAAATTGGAATATTCATAAACGTATTTTCAAGTATTACGAATTGCATATTTATATAGATTCTTAATTTATATATAGAAATGAAAAAAGGTCATTATATTACTAAAAATATTTTTTATCAAACTTTTAATATATAATCAATGAAGTTTGCTTTTTTTATATGAATAATTTTGAGTTTTTTAGTATTGTTAGTTTCAAAGAAATCTAATGTAACTCGATACCCTTTTTAGTAATGGTATTGTGTTTAATACATCAGCCTTTAAGCTGTTGATTAAATGATTACATGTAGTTTACATTGCGTTTGTTTTGATTTTTCGAGGATTCGTTGTCAACTGTATTTTGCAAAAATTAAAAATTTATTAATCAAATAGTTAATAAACAAAACCTGAGAAGGTTCTTGTTGCTCTTCTTACAATGCAGTACATATAAATCCTCAAATAGCCTGCCCTTCAATCATTTCATTTCATTCTTTTTCTTTATTACGTTTAGATGGATTTGTTTAATCATACAAAGTAAGGAATTAAGCTAATCCATTTTACCAGACAATCATTTTTAAAAAAATTGAGAGTCAACTATGAAGAACCAATTGAAAGTGATTTTCTAGAGTCTGAAATATATACACATCGTTCAACAGATTTTTGCAGTGTTTCCAAAGTTTAATAAACTTAAATAATGTCGCTCATTTAAATAATACTAATTTTTTCAGTAACATTAAATATTTGAAAGCTTTTCTAGATTGGACTAATTCAACGGCAATGGGGAGCTTTCACAAAAATTAAAATTTATATATTTTTAACCAAAATTGTTTAATTTTTTTTAAAAATAATACAACCATTAAAAAATATTTGCTAAATTTTGCATTACTGTCGATTGATGTCATAGCTTCTCTGTTCAGAAAACTCTTATTTTGTAAGATGAATGCAAATCATTAAATTTCTGGGAAGAATCATATAAATTTATGGTTTCAGTAATTATGCAGTGATTAGAGTATCATACATTAAAGGAATGGAAAGACTTGAGTGTGTTGTTGTTTGTTTTTTAAACATAAAATAGTCATCTTCTTCTACATTTTTACATATAATTAAAGCTATACTAAAATTCTATAAATTTTTCTATACTATTAATTTTAAAACACATTATAGAGTATGTGATTACTAGCTTGTAAAAATATGTGACTTAAAGATTATACTATTAATAATCTTGCTATGCAATTCTTCTTTTTGAATAAAATATATTGTCTGTTTCCACTACAAAAAAATTACTTTTAATATATATTTTCGTAGTTTGCGTAAAAACAATCCACGTTGGTGAAAGGTTAGGAAACTGTAATGGTATATGTTCAATATGGACTTAATACCAGTGGAAATATTCAAATATAATCTTTGTGATAACTTTAAGGTACTTGGTTTCAACTTTATGCGGAAGTAGATTCATCCATCAAAGTTCAGTGGAGCTGTTCTATTACCATGCTGAGTTGAAGTCCTTTGTGTCATTCTTTAAGCCATCTATCATGAACTTATGTATGCATTAGTTCAAAAAAAAGTATCTAATTTAAGCAGGGCTAATATTTGAAGTTCAGCGTTTTGATATTAAGCCATATCTTAAGCAATTCAAAAGCCCTTTTTACGTCTATATGTTATTTTTGTTCCACGGTAATTGATTTGTAAAGTAAGTTTAAATTATAAGTACCAAGGATGTTTTACTTTATCGTTAGTGTACATAAGTTTCAGCAATTGTTGCTTAATGGAAATGGATGCTACTTTAGGTTACATTACTAAATAACTTATTTATAAAAGGTATTTTTTGCAATGATCATGTCAAATAGTATTTTGAAAATAAATAACCGCCTAAAATTGGTCGAATTCGCTTAAACCGGGTATAGTCATACTATGCGTATGGTTTATCAAGTGGCTGCTATTCTAGTTGTTAAATATCTACTTTTATGTATTTTATAAAGTTTTAGAAACATTTAAAGCATATAGATCCATGTTTATAGACACATACTTAACATTTACACCTGTACAGTTTAGTAAGGAAGTGGACCACATTGCTTTGCAATACAGAGTTGAAGTCGTTTGGGCAAGGGATTCATGAGATTAATTCGAATTTCCGTCAAAATTCGTCGAGAAGCAGGTCGAATTTCCTCCTTGAGACCTTCCATATCCTGTATAACACATTTTTGAAGTTGCTTCGATTTTTCTTGCAATATAAGACTTGATTTGTTAACAAAATATACAGAACTTTAATAATAATAATTATTATTATTGTATTTTTTCCCGTACAGCAACTACATGATAATGTAAATAGGAAATGATGTGCTAAACATCCGACATAGAAGCTACATACACACGAAGTAGCGAGGATTATTGCCATAGATAATGTATCTAAGCATCGTAGGAATAATAGAAACTTGGTACAGGTGGGTCTTCATCTGCGGCATTACGTACTTTTGTCGCGTTTCTGTATTGCTACGAAAAAGTTCGAGCTCAGTGTGCAAGGGGTTCTCATCATTGTTCTGAACATTCCACACCATTCTTATGAACTGTTGATGAACATTATCTTCAAAGATTTGATACAAGTTTCTTTTATTGTGCTTCGTTAATTTCGCAAAATATGAGATAGGCTTGCGTAGTGTTTTCCGGTGTGCTTCAGTCAGATACAATCCAAAAGCTGTTGCGCAAAACAGGTAGTATGGTAAAACATATTGCATGAAGAGTTTGATAGAGTTCGGTTTTGATCGATATTTTAGCATGCCAGAGATACACCGTATGACATATTTTATCTTTTTATTCAATGCCTTAACTTGCGTTTTGAAATTCAGTTCATCATCCAGGTAGATACGAGGCACTTTATACATGTAGACTTTTCAACGAGGTTTCCATCGATGTACATTACTTTGTTTTTAATTTTGAACATGAGAGTGTTTTTCCTTCTTAAGCGATGAAATGTTAATTCTTTGCTCTTGGATAGGTTCAACTTAAGATTATTATTCTTTGAAAAGCTAAACACGTACTTTATGCAAGATTCATAGCCTTCGTAATCCGTTACGTCCCTTATAAAAGCTAGGATTCTGGAATCGTCTGAGTACTTCGTTATGGTGTTTTTGTTGTCCCTCATACCATCGGTAGCAAAAGTGAAAAGAAATCCTGACATTGGGCCGCCTTGAAGAATGCCTACATTAACTTCTTCAGCTTTATGTACAAGTACCTTTGATTCTTACAACTTGGCTATTTCCCTTCAAGTATGACATTAACAAGTGTGTCAGTCATGACTGATTATCTTCCATTGAACTGTCCACCATACCCAGCAGCTTATTGTGCAAAATGGTATTAAATACAGAGGTGTATAGTCGATAAATAGGCACTTGATAACCGTGTCCTTAATCTGAAGCTCTCTTGAAACTTCATTGGTTAGACACAAAATTGCGTCAAGTACTGAGAAGTCTTTCTTATATACATTGGCAGAAACGAACGAAAATTATTTCTTTAATTATTAAAATACAGGATGTAATAAAACTTAGTTTGAAATTCAAACCATTCATTGCAAACATACAATATATACAAGGAACTGATAGCAACAGAATCTTTAAAGTTCCAATAATGGTCTTGTTTACACTTTAAAGTTCCTGAAACAATTACTTCCCTTTAAAGTAACTAAAAAATACTTTAAAGTATTAGATGAGTGTTCAAAACACTGATCTGTTTTATAGTGACTTAAAGATATTTTAAAGTTTAATATTGCTCTCCAAACGTTTCATATTTTAAAGTTGCCTAAAGATATGTTAAGATACTAAATGATGTCTAAAAATCTATAATTCTCTTTAAAATGATTAATATGTTTGTAATATCCTCAGATTACAATGTATAAACTTACACAAACTGCTTTTTGGATATTTTAAACTGTTGTGATGCAATTGTATACAAGTATCGATAATTATATTATCGAGCAAAAATGATTTTATTATATATATTTTGCAAGCTATATAATTTCCAAACAAATAGCATATGCAAGCACAGATATATGCAGCTGTATCACAACTAAATATGGAAGCGAAACCCAAATTTTTATAACAGGGACGTTGTTATCATTACTTTTTCAGTTTACTTATGGGTCATATTTTGCCCCGAGCCCCGCGTAAGTTAAGGCCGACCCTGAATCAAGCAAACATATACAGGCATCTTTACACATCTCAAGGCAAATATTTTAAAATACTTGACATTTTTTGACGCGCAGTATACAACTCAAAAGCTTTCTTGATTTAACTATGACTGAAGCACAATTTTTTTGATATAAAGGATAAAGGAATTGATCTTACAAAATTTCACAACCTTAACGCTGTAAATATTTTCAATTGTAGCAAGGCCACACACTTTGAAGTTACATTAGTAACCAATTAGATTTCTCAAAAAATTTACAATTCGAAAAACTTGCTATTTTCTGACTTTAACATTGTTGGTGACTAATAGCTAGGAATGTAAGACTATCTGATAAAATACTGACACAAATATATGATATCATTAGCTATGGATCCTTCTTACAGTAGTCAAATATATTGTCAAGTGGAAGAAAATCGAATACTTGAGTAAACTAGATCATTGAGAAAATCGCTGACATACTTCATTCTCATGTTTCCAGGTTTTACTATGAATTCAAAATCATGAAGCCTGCAGGCTTTGTTCTTTCCTGATGAAAATGGCAGGGTTGGAAACAGGTCAATATTTTTGGACCCAACCCAACTCGACCCGACTGATGTGTAGAACTGACCCGATCTGGCCCTTTTTTCAAAATGTAACCCGACCAGATCCGACTTGCTCATTTGGTTCCATTGAAGAAATTGCTTATTTGAAAATATTTGATATGCCTCCCTAGAACAATCAAAAACTAAAACAAGCAAAATCAATTTGTTAATAAAATAGTAGAGCATAATATAATAGTGAGAAACCGAATTTCTCCTATCAGAATCGATCACTTACCATGATAAAATGTTTGACTGCGCAGGCTAATGTCTGAAAATATCTGCTTTAGTGGAGTGCAAAGTTGTGTTCAAGGCAGCGAGATTAATCTCAATGGCGATTAGTTTTGCAACGGCAACATATCACCAAAAACAAACAAAAATATATCACACATACCTAGCAAGCCAGTACTGGAAAAATAAAATTCTTTGCTATGTATTGGTTGTCATTCGACAAATAGTTACACGTAATACACCATGCAATAAGTCGCGTTGAAATCTAAACATGTAATCAATATTAATGTCAAGAAATGATTTAAAGAAAAAAACTTCGATCTGATCCGGAGGCGACAAAAAACTTAACCAATCATTCCGGGAACCGGAAGGGCTATGCCCAAATCGTCCTAAACAGTACCTCCTCGCGGTGGTTCCTGTATATTAATAACTAACACTGAATGGGCGCGTCGGTGTACGGATGCCCGTACCTACATCAGACGCCAAAACCAGGTTAATAGAAGGTGCCACCATGTGTACATTTTACATATGGGGGCAGCAATAGTCGAAAAGCACGTCTGTTCTTATAATGTGGAGACAGACGGCGACACAGTGGAAACACTGTTAGCAGGATTGCTACCGGCACCAGTTAGGGTGCGTCTCATAACGCAGTCATACAGAGATAACTTTCTGTTTCTGGCTTGTGAGATAGGCCCTAGGCCAGCGTTTACTATGCCTTCTTGTGAGGCAGCTTTGCTGTGTCATATGTAGTTATGATCCAACACAACAGACCTGTTGAACGGAGTTTGCAACTGCACTAGATGCTTCGCATTCAGTGACCTAATTACTCCAATATAATTTTCGGATCTTTGTAGCAGCCAGCATGCGCTCTCTAAAGTTAGCAGCCTATCAAAAAATTAGAATTTTCCAAACAATGCAGTATCATGTTTGTAATTTCTGTAAAATTGAGTGTAGAGTACTCACGCACTTGTCACGTAAATAGGAGTTAATATATTTATTTAGTTGTTATGTTTTACCACCCTCTCTTTGTTTTCTTGTTTATTGACTTAGAAACTAAATAGCACTATAGAACCATGTTTGAATAGTAAAAACTAAATGCATTTGAAGCAATTCCTTAACCCTGCTTCCACTAGGACTTTTTAAAATCTCTTATGAATTCATCAAAACATTTTTACACGCTTATAAGTCACGAATTAATGAAGGTATTTAAAATCTAAGAACACCACAAGATAGAGAATTGTCTCCTCTTTCTTTTCGTTTTTTTTGTCTTTCGCGCCTGTACGGAACTCACACAGACTGTCTTAAACTAAAACAAAATATTTCAGGGTAGTTAGTGTTCCCATGGGCATTAGACCGCTTCATGATTTCAACACTAGCTATTTAAATAATTTAAATTTTTACAAAAAAAGTTCCTATTTGCACTTAATTCAGACATAGGCGCATGCTTTCATCAGTAAATGAGCGACCCCTATTCCATAAATGTGTCAATGTAGAAACCTCTTTAATATTTCTTAACAGGCTTGGACAAAATTGTTCAAATTGCGGACAAATGGGTTTGCTACGTAAAAGTAACACTGGTGGAAAACGGTTAAAGCAATTTCCTTATGTGTGCCTTCTGTTTCGATCAAAGCCTACTGTATTTGAGTTTTTGGTCTCATTTGATTGCTGCATTATTTTCCAAGTCTCCTACGCCGAACACTCGCGAGGAATCCTTTGCTGCACTGACCTGATTTGAATTTTCTCACAAAATATCTGCATCGCTTTCCGCTATTACACAGAGAAAATTCGAGGATTTATTTATCAATAAAGTGCCTTTACTTCAATTCTGGAAACTATTGTAGTTATACTAAATATACAGTACATCTGGGCTTTATGAAAAACCATGTTTCAAAATGTATTCCACAAATGTTACTTAGTGAAATGTACTGGAGAATGACATCGGGTACCTTATTAAATCCGACCTGATTTCGGGTTTCGAGTCGGGTCGGATTGGGATACAAAGATTAGATTGATTGTTCAAACATACTGATCTAATCATCATTTAATTTGAGAAGGATCTAAAATGTTAAGAAAAACCAATTAATTGCTGTTTCCCCTATCAGAGGATGATTGATGGTAATGATCATTTGATTGGACAGAGATTCATAATATCAAATCGTGGTCAACGTTTCGAGTCTGGTCGAGTTCGGGTAATAAATATTCCGGTCGGATCTGGATCGGGTCTATGCTTACCTCATATTGTCACTCTCTAAAATTTACATAATAAATTTTTGTGATGAAAATATTAAATTTTTAGGAAAAAAAATAATCGCCCTAGTGATGGGATTTGACAGTTCCTTAAATTCTGTGCGTTAATCGGTTTCTTCTTTAAGCTTTCATGGTGCAATACTTATTATCCCCCCTTTGCCACAACTAATGAATATTTGAATAACCCATTTTCTTTTGTTTCAGCTTCGATATCATAATACTTGTCTTGTTTTTCTTGTAAGTCTATAGCTTTTAATGATAGCTTGCAAAGTGGGTTGATTAGGCAATCGAAACTCTGCGTACACTACAATATTTCTTCAAAGGGAATTCTAATGAACTAGATGCTGACTGTAATTTCGTCGTTTACAGATTCTCTGTGAAACTTCTTTTGACAATTTTTCTAAATTTTGCAAATAGCTTGTTGTTGATAATTTTCAATTGGGGCTAAATTAATTTGTATATTAGCTAGGTATTATATATATATCCCAATTTTTCTATATTCTAGTAGCCTAAATCTATTAATGTCACTTTTTGGCCCCAATAAAGTTACAATTTATTTGTCTGTCACAACTTAAAGTGAATGCTATTAGAATGCAAATTCAAATTTAAAATATAACGTTTGTAATTATGCACGAGAGATGAGCTTATTCTTTCCGCAATGAAATTCCTTTTAGAAGTGTGGAAATATTTACTTTTTTAAACATAAACTTTGCAAACAAAGCAATAATAAATTTGATTACAATTTTCATTTTTGCATATTCTTGAAAATTGCTTAGGCTTTAAATAAATAATGTTATTATTGCTTAATAATATAATGTATGCTTTGGCAATTTGAACTGTATTCATAGTGCTGACAATTGGCAAGTCAGTAAGTGAACGCACTAAATGTCTGCGTGTTTTATTTTTCACAGGATTAAGAACAGGTGCACTAAAACCGCGTAGCAGCGAAACTCTCAATAATTTATGGACGCAAGATTGATGAATCAATATGGAAGACCGTAGAGAGTGCGCAGAAAACCTAGAAAATGCTAACGACCTGCCATCGTATTCAGACGCAATACGATCTATAGAAGGCGATCCAATAGAGCACCCTCAAGTAGCTTATGAGGGTCCTCCACCCGACTATCAAACTGTTCTGCGTACTTCAACTTCTGCGCAGTTACGCGCTATTGAAGAATTTCAGAAGAACCACTCTGTTGTAGACGATGACCAATCAGAGTCAAGAAAGCCACTCTTGTCATCACGTCCATTGTTAAGGATTGCAATTATTTCAGCACTAATCGTCTTTGGGATTCTTTCCATGGGGTTAGGACTATATCTTTGTTTAAAGGTATCACTTGCCTTTGTGTGGGTAATCGCTTTTGGCATGTTCTTATTGGTATTAAGCAGTTGTAAGAGAGTTATAGTGCTGCTTACAGAGAAGCATCAGTCCACACCAAGAGCCAATTAACTCACTAATATTTTAATTTTAATTTTATTTTTATAACTAGATTTTCAAAGCTTTTTTTAAAGTTTTTTTCTTTTAGACTGTATAAATTAGTTAATTATATGTTTCAGTTATTCAAATTATATGAAGCGGTGTTTTGACAACAGGGGTAATTTAGAAGGGCTCAAGCAAAATTCGAATTTTATTTAATGGGATAGATTAGATATAGGTTAAATTTCACATTAAATAACCACTTTATTACAATTTACATAATTGTTAGAGTAAAATAATTGTCGATTATGAATATTATCAATATAAAACAATACTACATAATAGAATTAGTTACCTGCTAAGCTCGACAATCCGAGCCGTGGCTAAGGGG
>CABFPE010000015.1:150510-171108 GCA_900660155.1 Hofstenia miamia
GAATATATGGAGAACAGGCTTCGTCCACTAGGATAAGACAAGTGTAGACAAATAGTAAACACCTTTTCTGGATAAAAGTTGCTAAGCGCGCAGACTACCTCCTCTGTGCGATAACCTGGAATTTCTTTAACTTGTACATTACAGGTTTTCAAAATACTTTACAAGAGAATGAAAAGGGCAAATCTGAGATTTAATTCTAAATTATATTTCAGAACTTGCATTTTACATTCAATAAACATATTTTGTTATCAAACTTAACTCTTAAAGAAAACAGCTGGTAGCAGACGTTTATTAAGACATTCCACACTGACTGGGGTAGAGTAGTTGGATGAGCTACAGCTCGCCGTTTGGTGGTACATATTAGTGTAGGGTAGATAGTAAATGATGTCGATGAGCTAAAGCTTGTAATAACTAATTTTGCGTTCGCAATATTACTTATAATGAGTAGCCAGCATTTTAAATATGCACAGGGGAACATGCTTACTATTATTAAACCTATACTGAATTTTAAATACGGGTCTCTTAGAAAAATCTTCGATTCATCCTTCAGAACGGATTTAAATAAATTTAAAATCCGCAGCTATTTTAGGTTTAAAGATAACTCATCCATAGTAATTCAAGAACGCTTTGAGAGTTAATAATTGAATTAATAAATTATTTTTATACATATAGTTAGTAACAATTGTATTTGTTATTTCAAACCTTTTTAGTAAGTTCCAACATGGTAAATTTGTTTTAAAAAATCAGGCAATAAGATAGTTCATCACTTTCATACGAGTTAATAGCAAACAGAATGGCAAGTATGTTCCAAATCTGCATTCAACGTTTAAATTTCCATTTTGAAAAGGATTCCAAGAAACATAATACAAGAAAATTTTAATTAATAAAACAATAGAAAAATAAACATGTATTCAAAATTAACAAAATAAATAAAATCTATTTACAAATACAAAAATTGCACTACTATTTAATAATGATTATAAGAAAATGATTTGGCAGCATCAATATTAACAACATTGCTTGTGTTTTCATCTAAATAACAAAATCATTAACACGCATAACATCACTTAGCACTTAAGAAATTTAACATCTCAAAAAAATGGCCTGTACAATTCCTGTATGATCTTGATAAATAAGTAAAATTTCATTAATTCAATGCAATCGATATGGAACATCTTCTGAAGTTAGCATCTTACGTTTCTTACGTTATAATACAATGCAGAGTTGGGACCGGTCGGAAATTTTAAGGTCGGGCCGGTAGTTGGCCGCAAAGAGCTAATGCCAGCCGGTAAATTTTTTTTGTATTGTCTATTTAATGTATAATAGTTAAATTGCATAAAGCTAAGCGAGTACCATTATCAATCATTATGCTACCTATTGGTGTGGTATTTGACCTCAGTTAGCATTGGATAATTTATACGTGCGCAAAACATATATGTAAAAAATTTTTTTCTAAAACCAAACATAATTACTCCTTTAGTAGGATGTGTCAACTGACATTTGTGTGTGAATGTCTTTGCAACAGAAAATCTTTCAAATATATTTTGAGCTTCCCCTCCAATATTAGAAAAATACAATCGTTCAAGTGGCTTGAATTGTAAATCCTATAGATTACACCTTCATTATTATAAACAGCTTTTGTAAAAATTATTACTAATTTCCATAAAAAAACTGAAGTCAAATTGTCTCTTCAAAAAGCAGAACAATTCAATTTATAGTAAATTATTGAGAGATTCCAGAAAGTAAATTGAACTTAGTCTATCATTCTAATTGCAAAACTGTAGATTGCTGAAACTATAAACATTTGAATTTAGATTGTCCTAAGAATTCTTCTAAAACTAAGCAAAATATTCTCTTNTGAACTAGCATAGTGAACTATTCCTTCAGTGTATAAAAGTAATGGAGGATTGGTGTAAAGGAAAATGCAGCTTAGCCACGTTAGCAGCCACGCTCAGTAATGGAGATTCTCAAGCAGTTCTATATTTATATTTTGCAGTGAAAGCCTCTTATTTTTCTGATAAACAGCATTTAGAATTGATAGGTATTCTACAGATAAACATTGATGTACAAACAAAAAACAAATTCATATTTATAATCTGTGGGTGGAATTGTCAACATAATTGAAATCCTCGTTGCAAATTTCAAGATTTTTTGTTTGATTATAATCTAAGGAATCATTTCAGTCAAAAGAATTTACGTTGTAATTCTTATAAAAGTGCAGAATTGTTAATTATAAGAAATGTGGTTTTCCCTCTATTAAGGATATAGAAAGAATCAATAATTGGAAACGCATCCATGATCAAGTGTACAATATTATTCGGTTCAATCACTTCAAAATCATACATGTCCAGCTTGTGAAGGATTGTTAAACCACGTCAGCGGTAAATGTCACATCAAATTCAAATCTGCCATCTGTTCTTCAACTTTCAAATGTATGGTGAATGTTTATGAACTTTTATTTTATGAAAAATGATGAAATCAGTATAGTAGTAGGAATCCGAACGGATTTACAAACAAGCACACGTTCGATAACATCGTCTGCTTGTTAAGGCATTTATGAATCGTGATGTTCTTGGAATGTTTATATAAGAAAAACGAAAGACCAATTAACATGGAAAAAAGCATAAAACATCAACCCAAAATTATGATTTTTTTAGAAATTTAAAAGAGTACACTACTTTCATAGTTCAAGCGACTGTTATAAGGATAACTACTATGCTCACTCATCAATGGCAATGCCTCAGAATATATGGAGAACAGGCTTCGTCCACTAGGATAAGACAAGTGTAGACAAATAGTAAACACCTTTTCTGGATAAAAGTTGCTAAGCGCGCAGACTACCTCCTCTGTGCGATAACCTGGAATTTCTTTAACTTGTACATTACAGGTTTTCAAAATACTTTACAAGAGAATGAAAAGGGCAAATCTGAGATTTAATTCTAAATTATATTTCACAACTTGCATTTTACATTCAATAAACATATTTGTTATCAAACTTAACTCTTAAAGAAAACAGCTGGTAGCAGACGTTTATTAAGACATTCCACACTGACTGGGGTAGAGTAGTTGGATGAGCTACAGCTCGCCGTTTGGTGGTACATATTAGTGTAGGGTAGATANTTTGATCTTATCAGTAAAAATGTTATTCATGAACAGCTTCTTACATCTAAAAAGCTGATATGGCCTCCATTGCATATTAAATTGAGAGTCTAAGAATTTTGTCAACGATCTATTAAAAGATGTACCTACTATGGCCTCACTGAAAGCAAAGTTCCTACAGATCAATGAGGACATATTGGTTAACTTGCAATTGTCAAAGAAAACAATTTTGCTAAAACCATGAACTCTAAGTACCTGAAAGCCTGACATTCAATTATATTGATTTCCATGCAAGAATATATGTGAATTAAATGCTTGTGTATTACAAAGAAATGGAATGTAAGATGTCATTAAGGCTTCAATTCCTAAATTCATACTTGCAATTTTTCCATGAGAATTTAGCTGACGTAAGTGAACTAGCATAGTGAACTATTCCTTCAGTGTATAAAAGTAATGGAGGATTGGTGTAAAGGAAAATGCAGCTTAGCCACGTTAGCAGCCACGCTCAGTAATGGAGATTCTCAAGCAGTTCTATATTTATATTTTGCAGTGAAAGCCTCTTATTTTTCTGATAAACAGCATTTAGAATTGATAGGTATTCTACAGATAAACATTGATGTACAAACAAAAAACAAATTCATATTTATAATCTGTGGGTGGAATTGTCAACATAATTGAAATCCTCGTTGCAAATTTCAAGATTTTTTGTTTGATTATAATCTAAGGAATCATTTCAGTCAAAAGAATTTACGTTGTAATTCTTATAAAAGTGCAGAATTGTTAATTATAAGAAATGTGGTTTTCCCTCTATTAAGGATATAGAAAGAATCAATAATTGGAAACGCATCCATGATCAAGTGTACAATATTATTCGGTTCAATCACTTCAAAATCATACATGTCCAGCTTGTGAAGGATTGTTAAACCACGTCAGCGGTAAATGTCACATCAAATTCAAATCTGCCATCTGTTCTTCAACTTTCAAATGTATGGTGAATGTTTATGAACTTTTATTTTATGAAAAATGATGAAATCAGTATAGTAGTAGGAATCCGAACGGATTTACAAACAAGCACACGTTCGATAACATCGTCTGCTTGTTAAGGCATTTATGAATCGTGATGTTCTTGGAATGTTTATATAAGAAAAACGAAAGACCAATTAACATGGAAAAAAGCATAAAACATCAACCCAAAATTATGATTTTTTTAGAAATTTAAAAGAGTACACTACTTTCATAGTTCAAGCGACTGTTATAAGGATAACNTTTAAGGTCGGGCCGGTAGTTGGCCGCAAAGAGCTAATGCCAGCCGGTAAATTTTTTTTGTATTGTCTATTTAATGTATAATAGTTAAATTGCATAAAGCTAAGCGAGTACCATTATCAATCATTATGCTACCTATTGGTGTGGTATTTGACCTCAGTTAGCATTGGATAATTTATACGTGCGCAAAACATATATGTAAAAAATTTTTTTCTAAAACCAAACATAATTACTCCTTTAGTAGGATGTGTCAACTGACATTTGTGTGTGAATGTCTTTGCAACAGAAAATCTTTCAAATATATTTTGAGCTTCCCCTCCAATATTAGAAAAATACAATCGTTCAAGTGGCTTGAATTGTAAATCCTATAGATTACACCTTCATTATTATAAACAGCTTTTGTAAAAATTATTACTAATTTCCATAAAAAAACTGAAGTCAAATTGTCTCTTCAAAAAGCAGAACAATTCAATTTATAGTAAATTATTGAGAGATTCCAGAAAGTAAATTGAACTTAGTCTATCATTCTAATTGCAAAACTGTAGATTGCTGAAACTATAAACATTTGAATTTAGATTGTCCTAAGAATTCTTCTAAAACTAAGCAAAATATTCTCTTTATAAGATAAAACAAGAATTTTTTATCCTTTTAGCCGGTAAACGGCCGTTAATTTTACCGGCTTTTCTAAAAATTTAAGAGCGGCTGCAGACCGGTAGCCGGTTCCATCTCTGATAAAATGTACATAGGTACGATATTGTTATCAATGCAGTGAAATGGAACTACCTGATATTGATACAGTCAGTTAATTTTATGTTGCTTAGTGTTATATTGTAATTTCTGTTATAAATCTTCATGAAGGTTAGTTTTTTCAACAAATGCACATCATACACATGTTCTTAGGAATAAAAATTCTCGAACAACGATAAACAATCATATTTATGCCAGGCCTATACCCGTAGCATAGAAGCCCGTGCGTGTAGCCATTTGTCGGAGGCTGATAATAAGGTGTATTATCCTAGTTTAGTAAATATTATATAACTTTAATCAAGGATGAATCAGTTATAGGTGAACATTGTGAGGATCGCGTCTTCCAGATAATTATCAATTCGATTTTATTTATCAAATATAGAATCCGGTTCAAGTAAATGATTAAAATGTGTAACTTTGCAAACGATAACAATTTAAAATTAGTTAGGATTCAGGTTTGATTATACTGTACATCATTTTGACAATGCATGCACATTAATTACTTGATTGCGACATATACATATATTATTCTATAGCAGGGTCATTCCACGTAAATGTTCCTACAGCATAACACAAATTTTTGCTTATAAAAACCATGACTATGTGCCATTTAGTCAATTACACTAAGCATGTCCTAAACTTTGATATCAGAAGTATCTTTGACACTACATGTCTAAATTGTAGTTTATTCTTTAAACACAGAAATGCGTTATGCTACAGGACAGCCTATATGGAATGACTCAACAATACATATTATCGATAGGATTTGACGATTGATTTAATGCAAAATAAATGTTTAAAGAACATGGTTTCACTAAACAGAATTTGGAAAAAATTATAAGGTTTTACTAAGAAAATAGGAGAAAGCGCATGAAATTGGGGCATATGCAATAGTAATGTACTATTACCACTGTGTCAAGTAAATGTACAGGATTAAATGGTACAACTATGTTTATAGACATTTGAATAACAATCATTTAATGGAGATACAGCGTTATTTCGTAGGTATAATGTTAATCATATCTATAGTTTTCTACATTGCATACTCACATTTTTATTAAAATTAAAATAAATGAGACGACATACAATCTTTGACAAAACTTCCAATAGTCATACACACAATTTTTAGCATTATTTTGAAATTAGTTGAATAAATATTAATTCTCAAATGGACTTATTCGAATTTTTGGGTTTAACACAATTGGCATCTAACCTAGTGAAATGAAACAACAACTTTGTAAATTTAATTGGATAGCCTTTATTAAAAAAAATTATAGAATCTTTTGCAATACTACAGATAATATTGACTTAATGATATTATCAAAATTGGGTATTTGATAAAATAATTCAAATGAATTGGGTACTAAAGCATAAATACATCCCTAAACAATTGATGATACTTTCCAAAAAATTAAGTTTAAGAATGCACCTCATCATAAACAAATTTAAGTTCATGAATGAAAGAGGCAAAGCCATCTAGATAGCGTTGATAGAAGAATCGAGAAATTGCTTACCAAGATATCTCTTTGACAACCGCGTACGGTCTAAATTATATTAAACACTTAACNTGGACTTATTCGAATTTTTGGGATTAACACAATTGGCATCTAACCTAGTGAAATGGAACAACAACTTTGTAAATTTAATTGGATAGCCTTTATTAAAAAAAATTCTAGAATGTTTTGCAATACTACAGATAATATTGACTTAATGATATTATCAAAATTGGGTATTTGATAAAACAATTCAAATAAATTGGGTACTAAAGCATAAATACATCCCTAAACAATTGATGATACTTTCCAAAAAATTAAGTTTAAGAATGCACCTCATCATAAACAAATTAAAGTTCATGAATGAAAGAGGCAACGCCATCTAGATAGCGTTGATAGAAGAATCGAGAAATTGCTTACCAAGATATCTCTTTGACAACCGCGTACGGTCTAAATTATATTAAACACTTAACCTTACCGACACATTTTCAAAAAATGATTTCCTAAAAGTGATTATAGGCATTGTTAGTAAAACCTTCAGTAGTTCATCACGTCCATTAAAAAAGACCATATTTTTAATAAAATATCGCTGGTAAAAAATACATGCATGTATAATTATAAAACTTCTCAGTCTCGGTTTAGACTAAAAACGTCACATGTCTTAAAATAGAAATTCAGCTTAACTGCAAAAACAAAGGAGTTCAGACATTGCAAGCAGTACGAGATGATGGAAGAAAATCCAATTTCTTACGTTACGTGAAAGATCAGCAGAAAAAACTATACTAATGCAAATTTTATTGAAGAAAAATATTCAAAGTTGGAAAAAGAACTGTCTCCCAAACGACAAAAATTTCAAACATAATTCAAATTAAGAATATAGTTGCTTTGTGCGAAGAATAGAAAACTATTATTCTTTAATATGCCGAAATATATAAAGTCATCAGCGATGCGTCCTTACGCCTTATCCTCACGATGTCCTTCACATCCACAAAATACTTAAGTGCAGAAATATAGCATTAAATTATAACAGAATTCGTATAGATAATTACTATATTATGATATTTATAATATAATAATTATTAGTTATAATTTCTAACTAAATATTAGATACAAAATTAATATTATCAAATAAAAAATCAATAAGATAACTTTGAAAATATAAATAACAAATGATTACTTAATCTCTCAAGCCACGCAGCCACAGCCTTATCGCTGAGGCCTGTTAGAAGATGCCCATAGTGCGCGTTCACTGTTGCGTTTTTGGCCCCAATGAGTCCATCTCGAGAATAGAATGGATGATATTGTTTTAAGGCAAAATTATAGGATTTACCTAAACAAACATTAAATTAATAATAGAATAATGTTTCTATAAACTGCCAAAATTATATATATATATATAATTGGTAATTGCATGGTAGCATGTCATTTCGTTCCAAGTAAGATGTTAATAATTTGATGGAGGTCAGTTTGAATATGTAATCTGAATATATGAAAAATTTTACTTTTTACCCATTATATATTGTTTGTTTAACATAAATGCTTAATACATTCGAGCGACATTAATTTGTTAACGCATTTTTCAGTATAAATCACTATATATATATATATATATTAGGGGCACATTTTTTTGCAACCATATATTTACATAGCATCATAGCACGACATTTTGCTTTGAGATTTTTAATATCGATTTTAGATCGTGAGCTATGTGATTTTATAGAAACCATCACAGACCTAAAAAATCCCTTCAACGTGTGGAGGTAAATAGCAAAAATTTTGCAATTTTGTAGCAATACAAGAAATAGAACTAACTTTACATAGATAATATAAACTTTTCTAATTGTAATTAGTGGAAAAAATGATAAATTTTCAAATAACAATCAGGCTGTTTTTCTCAAGTTGTATGATAATAGGGAAAATATAGGAAAAATTTCAAATCAATTGGTGGGGGAACTTTTTAAACTCTGAAATTGAATTCCTACTACTGATAAGTATTAATAACTATTTCTCGTATTATGACCCCATCTAAAGTTATTTTTCTTAAAAAAAGTTAAATATATATATATATATATATATATATATATATATATATATAATTCAATGCTAAAATATATATACTGTTATGCAAGGATAACAGCAGTGGTTTTCCTTCTCCAAATCTATTGAAATTTCACTTTGATAAATAAAGTAAATATAAAATATATAATACTGTTTCAATATTAAAAATCCGCATGCCTTTCAGAATATGACAGTCATTGAATGCGAGTATATAAATTTCCTGATTCAAAGGGAAAGCAATTCATAGATTATTGCAAAAGTCTACATCTCGCAGATGATTGCTATATTTAAAAAGCAGATTAACTCAAATAATAATGAACATTTTCCCACTACTTAGTTTCCATAGTTCAAAAGAAAGCATACAGATAAAACATTTAATCTCCAAATCTGTAGATGTACTCCAATAAAAAATCAAAAACTATTTCATTCAATGAAGCACCTTTTTATACTAATCCATTGTGGTTTTATGCATTTATTTTGCTAAATTCATTATTAAATTTCTGTAATATTTACATTGCCCTAGAAATTGTAAAGTAGTGTGTTGAAATTAGCTGTTTACTATATTTGCGGAAAATTATGCTAGAAATAAAACAACACACTTAAGCTTGTAAGTGTTTTGAATTTTACCAGAAAAAGAATGTGTTTCGATATTTATATAGTACTTACTGATTTTATAATTGTGAATTTTTTGAAAAATAACAAATATCGGTTACACCGATTTTAACATTGGTTTGTGTTTTAAAAAGGCCTACGTGTAGGTAACTGATAATAGTTAAGCACATATGTCATTACAAATTACATCTACTTATATAAAACATAATCAATGACGAACTTGATTGGAATCGATTTTCTCGTAGATAATAAGGTATCTTCTTCTTCTTGGGTGGTACACTTGAATATACTGGCTTCACTACAGACTTTTGACCTAAATTCAAATCAATGAAGAGAAAAATCCTTAAGTACTGAGGTGTATTTCAATAACAACTGATCAGATATTGATAAAGACCTACTATAGATTTTGGACACTAAATAGTCTTGTTTAGCCAAACGGAATGGTTCACTGCAACGATGAATAAGGCGTTTGTGAGGATGAAGAGATCTCTGGACCTTTCGTCTGTGATATCTTCTCCAAGCCAACTGAATAGTGACCGCGGCTATTTCGCGTCTTAAATTCTGTTCTTGTCCCAAAGTCCGTTTGGAAGCAAAAACTTCCTTGAATGCTCTATAGAACTTGCGACGTTTGAATCCATAGCTAAATACAAAACAAATACATTTTTTAAATCATCTGTTATACATGAAAAACAAATAACTTAAGATTCATTGTTAATCGATTGAAAATTTGAGAAGACTTTGGAAGTTGGTAGTGTTCATCAATAAAGTTTGATCAAGAAAAATCTAGACAGGAAAGGTGGGTCATCATACTCTTGTCAGTAGATTTAAGGAAAAATCAAATAAGAAAAGTGATTCGATATGAAGATATTCAACTGTTCTATTGACAAACTTTTCCGGGAAATAACGTGTTGAATTACTTTGATTGTATTTATTACATTTACATTCTTGTTATTATATTGTATGATTGGCATTATATATTGTGGATTTACCCATGTAACTTTGAATTCATTCATCCAATCACAGCGGTGTTTCCTGTGAAAAATTAATCAGCACAGCAATGATAAAATTTTGACAAAAATATCAATTCATTTTGTTAACACACCAATTCAACTAATGTTGCCTTGCACATTTAGTTAACTAGTTGACAAAGCGATTTAAAGAATTTTTCATAGGTAACCCATCCTTGAAACTATTTGTCGAACGATTAAATATAATTTTATGTTAAAAGACAGGCCAATATCAGTGGGGGAATCGGGATCATTTTTAACGGGGGAGAAAGGAAGGTAAAATGGAATTGAGTACTAAAAAATTGAATTTCCGTATGTAGTCGTTGATTGCATCATTTTAAATAGTAACCTTAAATAACTTTGAAAATAAAAAAACTTTTAATAACAAACATTATGACAAAATAAATCGAATTTTTCGAAGCAAAATTTTCCACTATCTAATTGGCAAGTTGCAAAAGTTTTATTTCGATTTAAGGAACTTTTCTCATTTTAGGGGGCGGCCCTTGTTCTCCTCTCTGCATCGCCATAAAAAATTAAATTGAGCCGCTTTTACCCTCACTCCAGTCAGAGTTAGATGCTTAGGTTGTACTTCTCAATTTAATTAAATTTAATTAGCACTAATATATAGTATTAATCGATATAATTAATAAACAAATGATATAATTTAAATATAATGTCAAACATACCTTCTCCATGCTCTTTGTATAACAATCGCAGCGGCATTACGTCGCTTGATTTCGTCTGTTCGCCTTTTTTCTACTAACCGCTTGCAACGCATCTTCTCACGCTGATTCATGACGGAAACAAAAAAGGCATTAGAGTTTTTCAACATAGGTGAGTCTATATCGGAATCATTGAACTCTCGTGCACCATCAGGTTCATCAGTGGATTCAGATGTCCGATCAGGACTAGTTTCCACTGGAGATTGACTAATGCTTTGCGATGACTGTTTTCTAAATGGAGAACTAAGAATGCAATCCCTAACTTTCATGGGATGAATGAATGAATGATCCAATTTTATGAAATAAACAGTGGTTGGCAACTGACAAAATATGATCATCTGAACATAGCATAAATTAAAACCCTAAACTGCAATAGTAAAGAAGGGATTTTTTTCAGTGTTTAGATGATGTTTAACTTCAAAAAATCATTCAATATGAAAATGAGCATATGGAACAAGACGAACAAACGACCATGCGATTAACATGTATAAGCATGGCGTTAATGAGTGGAAGCATGCATGCATCAAATACACACATTTACCTATTATTACAATATCACGCAAAAGCGCGAACACGTAGTACTAAAATTTAAAATAATTTAAGAAATAATATTAAATTATGATATGATATAAATAAAGTACTAGAGCTACGATCCTATTTAAAAACATCGTACACTATTCTCAAACTTATATACAGAGTTGATCATAAGTCTCGCCGAAGTTACTAACTTAAGTATAATAATATAATAACAGAAAAATTAAATATTGTAACTTACGAAATACTACAAGGCAATAAGGTTTTTTGTACTAATATAATAAATGTTGGCAAGTTCCGCAATTTTCTGCCAGAACAATGCAGCATGCGTAGTCAAATTCGGAACACACTTTAAACATTTTGAAAAATTGGACTAACTTTTTCCTTGATGCAAATTCGAAGATAATCTAAATTTTCTGTATTGTTGTTTTGTTAATGCGAGCTTCAAAAAGGGGTATAACTAGTAATCTAAAGGGCTACGGTCGGGTAATATTGGTGGTCAATGCTGTTCAACTTCGCCTCCAATTATAAGTGAATTGCGTCTTATCGAAGTCATGAACTTCTATGGAATAGTGAAGTGGAGAATCATCTTGTTGAAAGATAATGCTTCTCATTATTCGCATTCTCCTGAGCTCAGGCAATAACACGATCCTTCGGCATTGTGGGGTAACCTCCACATGTAAGCGTTCCGGGAAAATGAAGTGCTCTGTTTGAATTTGGATGGAAACCTCGTTCAAACACAAACTTTAAATGAATGTAATAAAGTTTTAAAGTTTTTTGAGGATTTTGAAAAGCCTATTGACCCAATCTTTTAACGAAAACTAAGATTCTACAGACCATAGAACAATTGATTGTATATCAATGGTTAGACCAATTTGTGAAAAACTGCAATGGTTGGAGAGTATTCTTCCTGAAGCATAAGTATTGCGTCTATGATCAACTGAGAATAATCTTCAGCCAGTGATAGCGACCAGAGCGAGGCTTATCATTTAGACAATAAGTCTCTTCAAATTTATTGTAACAGTAATAAAGTTGAATCAGATGATGGAGTCTCCAGACATAACGAAATAATTTTTCAAAACAAAACACATGAAGCAAAATCTAGTAAATGTATGTATATTTTTAACTAATGGATTTTACTATACAATTTGATTGGCTTAAAATAAATTGACTCCTTAAATTTGGCGTCAACTATGACCAACCCTGTATATATCTAGGAAATCGAAGATTTCAAATTAGTTTATTGGAGTTTAATAGAAAAGTCGGTGAGGGTCAATCAAGAAGAACAATTATGCTTAACAGACTTTTTTATCTTGATCCTTTATTGCAAGGACATGGAAAGTATAATTCAATAATACGTCCTAAATCGATTTTGGACAGGAGAATTTGCCTTCCCCTAGCATATTTACATCTAAACCAGGTCCGTAGCAAAGAGGATGCTAAGGGATGCTAAGCATCCCCTGAAATATTTGTTAAGTGAAATTAGCATCCCCTTGAACTTTTGCAAAATGAAACAAAACATTGACATAACAATCGTAGCTAGATTGTCCTTAGCCTGCATAATGTTTTTTCAACATTACGATTTTGTTTATTTACCTAGTAAACAGGTTTAAATTGTCACGTCTCATTTAATATTAAAAATTCAATAAGTAGCATAGACTGACACTTAAAACCAGTTTTAAAATTATATTCGCATGTACATATTCCTCGACTTCTGCACGATGAGAAATAGTTATTGCACAACTATTGTGTGGTGAAGGGGAGTAGACTTTGCAGTAAAGCATCATACCAGCATGTTTTAGGCAGTAGGTGCGCAAGAGCTGCGCTATTTTAAGTTTAACACTAAAGTGAAAAATCCAATTATTAAATTTTCTTGGATATTTATGAAATCTTCAAATACATTTAGGGGATACTATTGTTTGAGAAAGTAGATTGACAGTAAGTAACTTATAATAATTTATTTCAGAGTGTTTTTCAATTAAATTATTAAATTATTTGATTGTACCGAATGAAATACCAATTGAAAAGAATTTGAAGTAAGAACTTTGATTGGTTTTTAATTTTTCCATTGTACCAATAATAGCAGCATTCGATTATTAGTTTACAGATTTCTAATATAACATGTAAATATCTACAGTGTTATTAATGAATCTAGGCAATCTGAAATAGTTGAAAATTACAATTTAATCTGGATGATTCAGGTCACAATAATGTGCAAAATTCAAGGAATTTTTTAATAACAGTGCATATAGTCCCACATTTTAAATGCAAAAGTTCAATTAATGTTGATGCACATATTAACCCTAAACAGCGTTGCGTTGGTTTTATAGGACAAACCGTTTTCCTGCCACATTTCTCCAATTTGAAAAATTTGAGAAGTGGGTATACTTAGGTCTGTTGAGGGCACATTACTGAAAATCTCTATTAAAGCGTACTGCCGTGGCTGAATTTGTTGAAAATATTAACATGTTTTCTTTGAAATTTCAAATTTTTGAAAAAGATTTATATTCTCTTCATGCCTAATTTTCATGAATTTATAAGATTATGAAACCATGAAAGAAAAAGAGAATTCTGACAGTTTCTTGATATGTGCCAAGACAAACAATCGTACAACGATGACGTCATCATTTAAAAAATGAACAAAATATATTGAAAGAATGTCGTGAGTACAAGTCTAGCACTTGTTATTAGATGCTGAAGGTAACTTGCCATTGGCAAATTTAAATTGCATCAATTTGTTCTTGATTGTGTACATTTACCATTTTTCTATAAAATTGCAATTCCTTCTAAAACATAATGTGGCAAAATACGTCGAGTAACTGTCGAGAAGTACGGAAGACTATGCAAATATATATATTAAAACTCACTTATTTTACCGATTGTATTAGTCATTGACCTCGGATGTATAAGGATGCGACACAAGGTAAAAATTTGGAGCAAAAGGTACATTGTTGAGCCAAACTCAAAGAATGAAATCACATGCAATAAGTAGGGAATTTTTGTGGCGTGTCATCATATACATTCGAGGTCCAGGTCCATGGTGTTAGTAAATAGTATTAGTAAAATTAGTAAAGCACTGACGATTTAGGAGTTAGTCGACTTGTGTTAGCATCCAATGAACTTTCGTCTATTAGTGGAAAATGGCCAGTCTTCAACGAATGCACTGGAGTCATAATTCGAACCGTCCGCACTCTTAGTGGAAATGTTAATGTCATTATATATACATGCATATAGCAAGTGTGTTTAAATAATTTGGAACTACTGTTAAATTAACTAGACAATCTTAAGACAACAATTAAAGTTTATACGCTAGGTGAAAGAATAGTTTTTAGAAAACAAAGACTTCCTAATTAGCATGTCGACAAGATGAGACTCACGAAACTTGCTTTGCTCAGACATACATGCCATTCTTTTATGAATGTAAGATTTTCGAAAAGGAAAGAAACCAAAACCATACGTATTCAGAAGGTATTCAGAAGAACACTAAGTAAAGAAATTCTTGGGATAGAAAATCACCCCCACCCCCAATGAAATACTATTAGTTGTAAGAGTAACATTAACGGAAAATAATTCGCATATGGCGCATAGAGTGCAAAGTAATAAACGTCTTATCGTAAAACCACACATCGATATTTATCAATCAAATCCCCTAATATACATGTATATTAGTATTGAAATAGATCAGGTCAATCAGTATTAATCTGATCAGGTTAGGTCTCAGGTCAAAGTTGAATCTTTTCAAATCACGTCTAGGACAAAACAGGATCGAAATCAGATTTGACATCATCGATGTTGCTTGATCAATTTTAAATTATTTTGACTTAATTTAATGGAAAAAGTATGATTTTGATACATATATATGAAATGCTTCTCAGGTAAAAAATGATAGACTAGGATACGATTGCTGCATTTTATGTATGCAACCGTCAATGGTAAACGCTTTGCTGATTGATGATTGGCTTTCGGTAAATAATAGGACACCTTGTTTAGCCAATAACAATGTCCACTTTCCTCTAAACTGTATCATAATTATAGTTGATCAAATGTTGATGTTGCATGTATGACATCCCTTCCTCTATGTACATAATAATTAAGCAAGACTAAATCAGGGCAGGTTTGATACCGAAAAAGATCATGTCTAGTCAGGTTTGAAGTGCAGGTGAAACAGAGCTGCTTAGTTGAAGCAATAATGATTGTTAAAAATAGAAAAAGGGTTTATGTTTCCTCTTTGACTTAACTTAATTTATGTATGCAAATGTATTAGGTGTATAAAAATAATCGATAATTACCTGCTTACTGATTCGAGGTCTTCCCTACTTACAGAAGGTGACTGTTCAATATCATTTGGAACGGAAGAAGCATGTTCTGTGAGAACAGACTCTGACACGGGAGATTCAAAGCGCGGGGTGGGTATAACATTTGTGGAAGATTGTGAAATAGGGGTGGAATGTATATTTGATGTTAGACTAGCTGAAGTTAAGCCTGACTGAATAAGCGCGCCTGAAATTCCAACATCAGGCCCAATATAAACATTGCTGAAGTTTGAAGTAATCGCATCTAAATATTCGTTCATATCAATACATTAAAAGCAACTGTGCAAAAATAGCACAAATATTTTTGAAATTGAAAAAAATATTTTGACACTAAAAATTTATCCATAAAATGAACATAGCTGTCTGGGTAAAAGGGAGCAAGTATTTTCTGTTCTTTGGATGTACACACTAACACAATTTACTATTATATTATATCAGGGGTTGTCAGGTTTGCTTGACCAATTTACTCTCTTTACCGTTTGTTAAAATCTCCTTCATATCCACTGGAGGTGGTGGCATCTCCAGTAGACCTTTCCTCCAACGTCATAATTCACCCACTTAAATATAAATATATATATATATTTACTATTTCGACGCATTTTGCCTGAAGAGTATAAAATATTTCAAATTCATAACTACATTAAAAATCAGAAAGATGGAATAAGCATACGAACAATTCATTAGTCAAAATTAGTTTCACTGAAAACGTATCAGCTAGTATAATTAAATGGTGGAAACATTATTCTAAAAATTAATGGAGTAAATGACTCCCAAAGCGGAAGTTTAGCTTTAAACTCATTCAAGTAGCGTAAATACAGATTAGTGTACTGTATCATCTTTAGAATTCAGCCGTGCAGCTATAGTACCGCATGATGGCGCTCCGATGACTTTGTCAGTTTCAGTTACAGTATTCCATTTCGATAGTGAACAATTGTAACTATGATTAAATACATATTGACGTAAGTGATGTTGCACATAACTTTTGCCAGCTAAAGTTTAGGGAAAAACATGCAATAAATTGTTTTCACCCGCTTTGAAGATTCTTCATAAAATAAATAATAAAGAACAATGTCAACAGCATGTGTTGATTTTTTGAATAATTCATCCAACGATTCCATTAAAAGTTAATGAAAACCGATTAATAGAAAGAAACTTTACCAACACTTGGCTCATCTGTCTTTTGCGAAACGGGCTTAATGGAATACTTCTTGCGAAAAGCTATGAATGATTTAAAAGGATTCATTGAAGTAAATAAATAAACGCTTTAGAAAAATCGTGGGAAGAATGCTTGCTCAAGCGATAGACATAAACGTTTAAAATTGTTAAGATTCGATTGAAATGAAAGAGCTATTTGGAGAACAAAACAAAAATATACAATTCCTGCCCACCACTTACTTTAAAGGATAATAAATATAAATTAAATTAAATTTCCAATCCTAAAGTTGTCTAGCATTTCAATGAGCACATCTTAAAGCTAATTTGTTATAAAAACTGCACAGTATTGGGGAAAGCGCATTTAAAATACAGGATTTATTCATTCAATGTAATATTCATCCATAATAATCACTTCTCTACAGTTTAAGTTCTCAGCCTTTTTAATTAAATAGCACGAATTTAGGTTTACATAACCAGCTTGGCCCTGTCTGCATTTGGTCGAACACTACAAGCCAACTGGCCCGAAGCGATTTTATCTCATGACTTAATTAGAAAATTTCGAAACCTTACTAGCAAAAGAATTTATATATATATATATATATATACCTTAAAAAACCAATATTAGGATTTTTTAAAAACTAACGACCTTTAAGGTTTTTATATGAGTAATATTTCTTGTATTATAATATATTTGTTATATATTGTCTCAACATTGCTTTTAACGAAAAATTCACAAATAATACTAAAACACAAGTAGTCCAAAGCACAGTGTTCTAAAACATTGATAAGTAAATTTAACCTCAGACACCCTACTGCATCATTAAAGTCGCCAACCAATTTTAAACAATGTTCGCCAAGTCTATTAGGAAACTTGGGAATCCGGGAATAATGATTTAGATGAAAATATTAATTTTCTTCGATCGAAGAACTAATGTTTGCAAAAACTTTAAAAAAATTTTCTATTTCTAGAATTCAGATAAAGCGATGGACGACATCAACTACTTTGTTTTCTGTAAATAGACACCAAAGTTCGCGCCCGAGTGAAAAAGAAAAGAAGGAAACGATTTCCTATCCAGTGGCAGTGGGGCTTTCCGACTTTAGAAATCCTATTATTTAGTGAATTATAAGGATCTAAAAAATTTTATATAAACTATCACAAATTGGAAAAAATACTTAGAATTAAAAGTGTTTGAAATGATGTACTAAAGAAAAAACAGACGAACAAGTATTTTTAAAACCAGAAGCATATTTGAATTGATTAATGATAAAAATAAATATAGAAGCAAAAATTTCGAAAACAATTACATATTTAGGATTTCTAATAACTTAAATGGAACTTGGCACTTCATTTAGAATTCATAATTGCCATCAATTTCCTTCTATTTAAAATGCATTAGTTGGGAAGAATTCTATAACTTGCATTTGTTCAAAAGCGAAGCTGAGTAAACAACAACACAAAACAATACCCAACGTAAAGCTCAACAAGACTCTGTAACATTATTTTTTTGGGATCGGGTTCATTTTTATGGCCTTGAGTCCGACAAAGTCCATGCTCACGTCATAAACTCAACTGCAATAGCCTAATAATTCTAATAAACGCAAAGCTAAGAACTAGGCGATAAATTGCGTATAAAATAAGCCAGATTAACTAGGCATGTCAAAAATTTTGAAAATTATATTCCTAATATAAGAATGTCAACTTCGTAACATTGTTTGACATTCTCTTGAAAAAATGTGTTTATTTTGTTACTACTTTTCGATTTCCTTTTTAAGAATTGAATTTATACTAATTAAGAGGAGCTGAACGGGAAAGTCAGTTTCCATTTCTGATAAACGTCATAAACAACTTAACATAAATTAGTATTGCCTCGATATACACATGATGTGTTGTAATTAGCAAGTAATGGTTTACTTTACTATTATAAAACATGAATGATAAATATTCGCATACAGATTGTAGCTATACAACACAATTATATATATATATATATATATATATATATATATTGTGTACAAAGTGTGCTTAAACTATTCATTGTAAAAAATAGAAATATTTTATGTAAACATGTTTCTAGTGTCTCCACTCATGGTCAGTACAAAATAACTAAAATAATATGGTGGCAAATACAAATTTTATGATATTAAAATTGTAATTCGTAGATCTTATACGATATTTAGTCTTTGACTTAATTGTTTATTTAATTCATTCTCCTGTTTCTTTTATGAATATAGCTTCTGCAATTTTTGCATACTTGGTTTTCATTAAAATAGTAAAGTTTTTCCTCTTAGGTGCATGTTCATGGCAATATATTTCTGATTGAAGATGACCTCGCATATGCTCTGAAATATAAGTATAAGCAAGCATCTACTAGTGAAAAAGAAAGATTAATATTTAGCAATAGTCATAATCAGAATTTAGTGTTTTATAATCCATATATTAAAAGTATTAATGGTAGTAATAAAATATTTTAAATATTTACTATTGACGCTTGTGGCAGGGGGCTTATTCTGCATGGTGGTAGCGTCACCTTCGTCAATAGCGATGGATTTACTAATTGTGGAAAGTCTGGGATTACGGGTAGGTACGACCAACGTAGTTTCTTCTTTATTTTCTGTGTTGATCTTCTCTTTTTTCGCTTCGATGTGTGCCGTTGAGCGACCGACGAGAACGGAGAGGGTGGATTCTGTTGAAAACTGACGTTCTGTTGAATACTCGGAGGGATTGTTTGATCGCAAACGACTAAATATTAGAAATCTAAAATTTTTTAATTCCAATGTTTCAAAGAGTGATAGATGTTTTTAAATTGCAAAAAAGTCAATACTTCAAAAATTGTAACAAAATCCAATTATGCGTTATTTGAAAATGTAAGAAAATTAAATTTATAAACGCTTAAATGATTTTTTAATTCTTATTGCACATCTATTTTGATAACGAATTTTATTTTATGAACTGCTAGTGTGGCTGTGTTATTAACATGCTTGGAATATATATGCTATATATGCTCACCTCCAATTGCATGGCAATCTCCTGCATTGCGTGCCTATTTCACCTCAATAGTGCCAAAATAGAGGCTTTTTGCCGAGAAAATATCTCTTGTGCTTTCATATTGAATTTAATGAATTTTAATGAATAAAGTAAATGAATAAAAAGGACAATAACTGTGATAGCATGTAAATAACGTTGCAAAACTATGAAAATGGCCTGACATTTTTCGATCAATCAGATTGATCCCTGAAACGAAGTTAGAGGGAAACATAGGAACGCAGCAGACACACTTATATAACGAAAAAGTTAGTATTGATCGGGCAATGAAGTGGTAATGTTTACTATAGAGAGCAATATTGTGTACACATGTGATAGTGAAATATTATTTAATTATGTACTATTATGTGCTAGAGGTTAATTATAAATATGTGTTTTGGTAAATATATGCTTCTGCAAGGTCCTTGTCTCTAAGTTAATTTTAAATCGTATATAGAGGGATAAACAGAAATTTATAGCGGATGAACACTAAAAACACAAAATTTTGAGGGGTGAGTAATAATTTTCGCCTTACTGTATACATATATATATCACTGGCGTAGCTACGGGGGG
>CABFPE010000015.1:171120-184541 GCA_900660155.1 Hofstenia miamia
TATATATATTTATAGTGATGTTGGACGCTATTGAGTAGATATTGATATAAGGTTAATCCTGGCTCAGTGCATCTAAACTGATGACATTTTATAGATCTTTTATTTATTTATGCGCGATTATGACTGATAACAATCAGATTTATAATATATATTTAGGTTGAGTCAATATAGTTCCTCTGCGAAGAGACATTGATAGATTAACATTGGTGTTAATGTGAAACTAGAAAAGCGACACATTCATATCTATGTAATATCATTACTTCAGTATAAAAAAGTTTTTACAGTAAAAAGTATTTGAAATTTTTCCATTTCTTGCTAAAATTCGCAATGCAATAAAAAAGGAAAATCTATGAAATTTTTTTGCTAGAGTCAACTTTAAGAACACACTACATCGAAACAATAACGTTGTGTTCTAGTTTTAAACGGAAAGAGATAGAAAAACCCAATAGAAGTAAATCTTTTTAAGTGTATAATAATTTAAGTATTGGTGTTGAAAAAAATTTTAGAAAAAAACAATTAAATGAAAACCAATGTTTTATCAAGCAAATTTCCATTGGGCGTTGATTCACAATTTGAACAAAAATTTGCACAAGTGATATGCAAGATTGACAAGAACACATTTGGGTTTTTGATTTACAAAAGCATATATACTTCTAATAGGTACTATAGTCTAGAAACAGGCTTGTTCAGTGGAGTGGAGATCCGTGAGGCCCCATGGCCTTCGTGGGGGAGATGAAATCCCGTCCCATAGGTTTATTTATTACAATAGAAATACAATATTTTTCAGAATCATATATCTAATATATTACCTTAAAAAATTCTGATATCTCACCTGTTTATAAAAAAGGAGATCCTTTCAACCCAAACAATTATCGAGCCATCAGTAATACACATCCCTTTGCTAAAATCTTTGAGAAGCTCTTAGCTAAGCAAATTTACGCTTTTCTCAATGACAATAGTATTCTATCAGATAACCAATTTGGATTTAGGCCTAAGTATAGTACAACCGACGCAATATTATCTATTACAGAAAAAATTAAATCAAATCTGAATAACAATTTGTCGACATCTATTGCCTTATTGGATCTTAGTAAAGCTTTTAATTCAATGAATTTTAATATTTTAGAAAGCAAATTAGAAAATCAAGGTTTCAGTAAAACTGCTAAAAATCTCATTATGAATTTCTTAAGTAACCGAAGACAATGGGTAAAAATTAACAACACTTATTCTGATTACATTACTACTAATCTAAGTGTTCCTCAAGGAACAGTATTAGGGCCCATTTTATTCGAACTGTATGTCAATGATATATCGAATACTTTAAAAAACGGAACGATCTATCAATATGCGGATGGTACATGTATATTAAGAGAAGCAAAAAATCCATATGACGCAACCAAGCTTTTAACAAAGGATATTGAAAATCTTATTAGGTATTTTAATANTACCAAAAAAATTCTAATATCAAAATTAAAGTAGGAGATAATGAAATTAAGCAAAGCAATTTATTTATTAATTATCTTGGTGTAGTAATTGATAGAGATTTACGTTTTACTGAATTTTTTTCATCAAAATGTGGGAAAATGGCCTCTGGTATTAAATATTTATATTATTTGCGCAATGTAGAGCAATCCTTTCAATCACAAATGCTTAACTCTTTTGTGCTAAGTAACTTTAACTATTGTTGTTTTTTATTCCAAAATATCACATCAAATAATCGATCATCACTAGCAAAATATTCAATTGGGCAATAAGAACTCTGAATTATATTGATAAGCATAAATCAGTAAACACTTTTATAAAAGGTGGCAATGTTCTTGCACCATTGTACTTTATCGAATATCAAACTCTTTGTATGATACACAAGTATGTACACAATTCAAAATCTACGCACTTTTTAAGCAATTATATCAAAACCAGTGATAGAAACCACAATTTGCATAGTAGTATTAATCGTCCCGATTCATTTTCAATTAAAGCTTCTAGATTATGGAATGACTTAAATCTCGAAATAAAAAAGGAACAAAATTATAAACATTTCAGAAGAAAAATTAAAAAAATTTTATTATCCAAACAATCACTATTAGGAATATCAAACAAATTAAGATTTCATTTGACATTTGAAATTTACGTCCTTTAAGTAAGTGTGCATACTTTTAATTTTGTAAATATACATGTATAGTAGTTTGTAGTATTTGTTTGTTGTTTATTTTAGCAATAAATTTGCTTGACTCATATATATATATGAAATTTCATAAATTTCAAGAAAAATCAGCAAGGAAAGATAGTTAGCCTAAATATATGCATACTCAAAATTCGAGTCGTGGGGATAAAAGGGGCTCCATGAGAGTGACCATGGAAATTTTAATGGGGTGTGGATCAAAATTCTACCTCAGGGAAAAGCCTGCTTAGAAACCAACATTAAAAAAGTTGTATAGATTGTTGGATGAGTAAAAAATGGATTACTATATTTTAAATCTTGTATAACTTAGAGTAATAGTTTGATGAAATATTTAAAGCTCATTAAATTTTTAAAGTAGCTCTTACAAGGGCCTAGGCCACATTGTCGAATGTATACGTTTTCATGAGTAACCTACTGAATAATCTAAATGTCAATCGCATGCACTATACAGGCAGCAATTACCATAATAAATAACAAAACCTAAGAAATATTGTTAAACTTAAACGAGCCTTGACTAAATTCCTCTCAAGTATTGCAAAATTTTGATTGGTCCGCAAGGTAAATCAGAGTCGAGGTAAATCCTGCACGCTGTTGGAATAGTAGAACTTTGTAGCAATGATTTTTAATAGCTAACAAAATGATATCACCGCTGTTTTTACATCTCAAAATACGCTAAGACCGTTTGAGCATATTTTTTAACTTGGACAGTGATTACGACCATATTATGTGGTACCATAAAAAAATTAATGTATTCAAAGCAAAATCTACTTGGGTTTTTGGGTAGTAACAACCCTGGACATGCTCTGGAACAAAATTTTACAATATCTACAATGTGCTATATACAAAAAAAATCTATACGGCCGCTAGACACTGACAGAAGGCGTAGGACACGAGTGCAAAAAAAATGTTTGAGAAAACATGAAACTCACACATAAGAAATTAGACCCCGTTGCAAATAGGCAATGTTAAAATTTTTGGAAAAATGAATTATTTTTCCATAAAAAGAAGCGCTGGAATCTATGGAAAATCGCAAACTGTGGGCGCTGAATACAGATCCAATAGTATCTAGAGCCCAAGCATATATATATATATATATAAAGTTTCTCACAGTTTCAAATTATAATGTCGCTCATTTTGTTATTATAAAGGATAATCCCGTAATAAAAACTAATGAATATGAAACATATCGGATAGCATAGAAGCTACAAAATTCCGCAAAATTTATATCTAAATGATTGAAGCCACATTTGGTAATAAGGTACGTTATAACAGGATGATACTTGTATTATTAAATCTGCCATATGGCGGATGGCGATAGTATGAATATATAAAATAAATAAAAAGTTACAAATGAGGCCGATGAAGGTGCTTAAGTATTCAAAGCACCTTCTCTGCTTTCGCCACTGTAACAGATATATAACTTCGTGTTCTATAGTTGCGTAGTAACTAGAATCTTAATGTAAAAGGGAATTCATACCTTTAGAATAAATATGAAGAAATTTTAAACCACAGAATCAAGTAGCTCTTTAACTTAAAGCGAGAAACACGCTGAAAGAACATACTAGATGGCGCAATTTAATGATAAATGTAAAAATAAAAAACAACACACAAAGTGAAACTCCTCACTCTCTACTTATAGCATACATCAAATGTCGATACATTTTCTTACGATTAACATCCTCCTGCAAATATCATAAAATCTAAATTCTTCGGGGTAGCTGCTCAATCTCAACTAAACAAACAGCAATATAATTCCTAAGCCGTAATTCAACTGGGATTTTATGTGATTCCTATAAGATACATCCACGTGCAATTTTAAATAATCTACAAATCTTTCAAGGAAAAGAATTTGATAGCGTTCAATTTAACTCAATACATTATAAAATTCAATTTTTTGTCTGTACATATTAAATCAATCACCTTGTTTATTCTTAGTTTATACGGTGTTAGTTCACAGAATGGAATTGAAGTGAACAGTGAAGATAAAATGCAACAAATTATCTTTAGCATACTGACAATTAGAATAAGCCTGGGCTAACGTCCGGCTACTGCCTGAACACTAAGGCCACGTCCGGCGACGGCTTCTATTCTCAAGTCACCAATTTTAGCAGGCGTAAGTTTCTACTTTTGTTTTGACTTTCACCTGAATTAAGTGGGGTTTACAATAAATAATGAGTTTTATTCAAGGTGACTGTGAATCTAGATAAATTATGAGGACCGTGGAGAATAATTTTACGCCCGGTTAACGCTACAAATAAAATTTGCAGCCAGTATAAAGCTCCACCCGCAATCTATATATAACCCGACAGTCAGGTTTACTAGTCGGTAATTATTTCATAAGCAGTGGCTAGCATTTGTAAATTGAGGCAATGGCCTCCAGCGGTCAGCAAAAAATAGTATATTTGCTCATGTGAAACAATGGCCCAATTTAAAATAAATCGTATTTTTGTAAGCTGCGTGCTAATAATATTTGATAGATTTTAACTAATAAAACAACAGACACAGATAAAGATAGTGGATGTAACCTAACTTACTACATATAATACGTTTGTACAGTACATTTTATTGACTATATCAAATAATGTGATCTGTAAATAATATAAAACAAAAGCCGTGAGAATAGCATTAGAAAATACAAGTTAGTAACTCTTCCATTTTTAAAGTTACTTCTTGTATTGAAAAACTTATTTTTTCAATTTACTCTTCCAGAACTTACGAATTGTTATCTGAATATATTTCGCAAACGCTCTACCGCTGATCACACTATTCAACGCAAATTTGGGAATCAGAAACAAAAACACAGGCGAAATGTTCGGCGAGGCCAAAATTATTTTTTTAGTAAGTCAATTCTAATATATTAAGTGAAGTTTTCAGCGTTATGAGTGAATGAAAAAAAATGTAACCGATTTTCAAATTGCACATAATTCGTCTTTACAATAGTTCTACTAAAGTTTTATATTGTATGATGAAAGACAAATTTCCAAAAGAAATGATTCAGTACTGGAAAGTATTTTTAAATTATGTTCCCTTGTTTTAAGTAAATCATTAATAGAGCATTATAAAATGGAGGCACCACTTTGCGAATAATGATACTCGTTAATAAAGTTATACCAACGAAACTGAAGCAAAAGTCTATCTTATTCTTACAATATTGATAAATTCGAAATTATCATTGTCTGAATAATTGCTTCCGTAGAATAACATAATTTATATCAGTTTTCGTACTTCAGTTAGAAAAACTTTTAAAAAAATTATATAACAAAGATATCAATATTTGCCTCAACGTTTACTCATAAACAAATGCTTTTAAAAAATTCTAACTAGTTCTCAGAAGATTCATAGACAGAAAAGCGTATATTAATAGATTTATGCAACATATTTACCGATATAATTGAATTCAACTATTGAAATCAAATAAATTTCGAAAAACTAACCGTAAGCGTTCGTGTCTAACTAGAAGTTCTTTTCGCTCACGAAAAGTATTCCTGATGCGAAATCCTTTGTAAACTGCCTAAAAACAACACCATAATCCAGGTTGAAATATTGAATACATTCCCGGATGGAAATACATACATTAATAAAATTTGGGGAGAGAAATTTAATACGCTTACCTTTAAGCAATCGGTTTGCAACTGTGACAAGCAATTAAGCCAAATTTATAGACATTAATACACAATGTAATGACTACGAGATCGTCCAAGAAATTGGCGTAAGTTTTGAATGTAAACATTTAGATTTATGCACTTGCTGTAAAGAAATTCTTAAAATTAGGAATGGTTTAATTAATTCTTAATCGTCAGTAACTCGGATATTTTTGCAACACATTGTGGGTAAATATTTATGAATGAGAGAATGCCGAATATTTCTACAAAAATATTTTAACATTTTAACTCTAATATTCCAAACCCGGTTTATAACACTTAATACCATATTTTTTGTGTATTGAAAGCTGTTTTATGAAGATATTCTTTTCCGAATCATACCACAAAGAAATCCATTGATTCAAATTAAGGCATGACAGACGCCATTCGGCCGTAGTTAGAAATTCGAATGTTGTTACCGAGAAAGCCATGTGTTCGGTTGGAAGACTGCACGGTTGTTCTATCCTGCTGGAAAAGAATATCGTTTACCTCAGATATTATTTATTATTGCTTGTTTCTGCAAAACTACGTTGTTTTGTTACCCAGTACCTGCAGAATCAAGGCATGGTCAATACCTGCCATTTCCGTGATAGTAACATAGATCAGAATAGTCCTTTTCTACGAGAAGGCAAATCCCAAAGCGACGAAGAACTGTTCCTGAGAAGGTCGCATCATGTGAGTGTGTGCGCAATAAAATGAAATTCAACAATTACAACTTTATTTTAGTTTATTCGGGCTTAAATCGTTTGATCATGGCGATAAGCAGTTTGAAGAAAACTCAAAGTTGAAAGCACGAAACTTTAGACAGTTTGTTTTGAGCGAGAAATCCTGTATCAAAATTATGAAAAAAATCTTGTGATTTGCCGTTTCTAGGCATATCAAGCATCGTGAGCACGCCAGTGATCTTGCAACAGCCCAACACTCTTTCTGAAAAAAATGAATAAATAAAAATGGAAAATTAAATGCTATTAACAAGAACAGTTTACTTTTCCTAGAACTAGAGATGAAACATAATTATAAATCATAGACCATTAGACAACAAAATAAGAGAAATTAGACTTCTTTGGTTTGCTTTATTTTTTCTCAGCTTAATTATCTTTCCATATAAGTGCCCATGCCCATTACTAATTGGCCAACATCACAGTAGTCAATTGAATACTAACGATGTCCCATACTAGCGATAGCTTGCTGGAAATGCTATCCATGCTTATCAATGCCATCACAGCTTTTTCAGGAAAAATATCAAAATGAGTGGAGAAAGTATACTTTCAATGATATATTAGCCCCTACTCCACACTCGGTTTTTGAAAGTAAAAATAGCTTCTCAATGATTTCTTTATAATTAGTCCTCCAAGGAAGCAGCCCAAGAGATTCCGGCATCACTCACTGATATTGTTTCTATGAGTTATGCTGCCAAATGTCGTGATGAGGCTTATGATAAGAAGCAACATTGGGCAAAAACCAAATTGAATATGGAACAGAACCCATAATTCTATTAAAATTGGATCAAGAAAAAATGTTTCAACAGTAGACTTACAATTTATCAAAGAGCTTTTACACATTTAGTAGATTCATATTTACTTAAATTCAATAAAACTTAAATTTTAAGTAAATGACACAGAAACATATTTGATCACAATAAATTTCTACATATCATACCTCACTGAAATTTGTAATGCTAGCCAATTTTAATGAATTCCCACTAAATTTAAATTACTTTTTATAAAAAAACTGACGGATAGCTCCTTCATATTCAGGACACAGAATACCCAGAAATACTATATTCTGTCGCAATAAAACTGAACAGTGATCTTTTTCATAATTTTTAGCAATTCCTCAATTTCATATTTTTCATTATATGCTTAACCCTTTCAAGTCTGAACATAGGTAATTTAATTTTTATTATAAAAACTGTATGATGCATATTTAGTAGGCTATATTTAAAAACTCAGATGACTTTTTTATGATTTTATAAAAAGCTTCTTTCATAATAATGGTGGGACCTATGTATCCCATTAGACCTTTCACTTGGGAATTTTAGTGATTAATGGTTCCTGTTAGGCTCATGTAAACATTAGCGGGAAGTATAGTTCCCGTTCGACTCGAAAGGGTTAAACGATAATTATCTATACACCTACAGTAATGGACTCGTTTTTTTTGTAATTCTATACTCTTTTGCATTAGATGCTACCGTGCTTTGAATGTGTTTATAATATAAAATGGTTAATTAAGGAGTTTCATATACTAAAATTGTGATAAAAATCATTTTACCAATGTATGATGATCACATTTATTACTTATTTCTTTCCTAGGATATTAAAAACACAACATATGGTTTGTTCAAAGTTTATTCATTTATTAAATATCGAATACAGCCTAGTTTTTCTAAAAAAAGTGAATAAAAACACAATCAAAATCCAAGAAACTGCCACTTTCACTTCAACAAAAGATTAGTTTGCCAATATTATGCACATGGCTAGATTGATGGCCGATACTTAACCCCATTATTGCTCAATAACGAAAATTTAACAGAAACAAGCTAATGGCTCAAAAAAATTATGTAGAACTGGTCAAATCCATGAATGCCGGTTAGACCATTTCTAAAATATAACATAGACCGAAACCAAAGACAAATTTGTCGATAAATTAAATGTTTATAAATGGGTCATAAAACTATTAAACAAACAAACTTGGAGATGGGTGCAGATTATTATACCTAATAAACTATTATTTCAGACCAGTCTTCGGCCCGTGAATTTGCAGAACGTTTAATTTCAAAACATTAACTTTATTACTGATCCGTAGGCCTACTTTACTAGACAATTGTAGCATAAAGCAACCAAATTCTAAAATAACAAAAACAAAATTAAAACTTAGTTCTTCTTGTTGCGTTTAATTTGTTCGATCCGCTTTTTGCCTGTAATTTCTTAAATTTTCGAGCTAGTCTAATCGTTGGATCGGGTGTGATCATCGCTGATTGACATCCGGACTGTTACTTTGATATGCCCACATCTGACGTGCACAGGCTTTTTGAATAATTGATGGAATTTTTTAATAAAACACCAATCTGCAAATGAGGACCTCATGACAAAATATTGATTTTGATAAACAAAATTGCTGATTTATAGCCTATCGAAATATTAGGACTTGGCTACAAACCAACACTTACGCCCACATGTTCTAGACGGATAATACTCAACCCTCTCCGGCATAATGATGTTGCAGACAATTTTCCAAAATCGCCCACACATCTGGGAGTCGCTCACAAGAGCAATTAAATCGATTTCCACGCAACATCTCTCTGATGTGTGCGTGCCCGAGCCTGACAGATTCGAGTTCGAGTATATATCATATATACCTAAATTACAAAACAATATAGTAGCTGTTTTCGAAGTTGACGCAAAAACCTTTGTTGGTCATTCACAAAATTGTAAGAATGAACCTGTATTTATTGAAGCACCAGACAGTTGTTAACATATGTTCTATTTAACAATTTTATTGAAACTCAACATTCAACCAATTATCTCAGTTTAACAATTCAATTTTTGCAATTTAGTTTTTCTGCAATTCCTCTGTGAAGGGACACCCTAAAAACTACCTCCATAAATATACATGGTATGTAAATTATAGTGAAAAAATCTAATTCGGCGTCAAAAAATTGTTTATTTTAAATTTTGTGTACGAATTCATTCAGAAGATTTTGAATTATTAAGAGTGCAAGTTTGTGAAAAGCCTATTACATTGCTAATTTTGATGTAAACTCAATTAATGTAATGGGATTTTAGCAAAATTTGAGTAGTAATATGTTTATATGTATATACGAATTTATTGGAGTTAAATTACATACAAAATTAAACATTAATACAAATATTAGGCCTAATTATAAAATTATACAATAGCACAGATTCAGTTTTTAACTCGTGTGCTTATTGCATGTTAAACGTAAACCATATCAAAGTTTAATATTCGTAATTGAAATTTTATTAAGAATAAAACATATTGGTTAATGAATATCCAAATTGACCACATCAATCTAAATTCATTAGCCATAAACACTTTATGTACAAGCTAGAAGGAAAGTCCAAAAAAGTTAAACAATAAATTATTGAATAATTACTGAGCATTCGGGCAAAATCTAAGCCGAACCCTCTAAACTATATGGCTTAAATAAAAAAATAATTATTTTTTTCATAAAACATGGTTAAAAAAATATTAAATCAAGAAACAATATTTTGATGTATTTGTATGCAATAAATACTATCTGCTTGAGATTTGCGTTGTGTAATTCTAGCTGTATCACAATTTGTAATTTTCTAAATTCGCCAAGTGTAATTACAAATTTAACAGTAAAAACCGGGTGGCAGTTATTAGATATTGCCGACAATACATTCCAAACTTTTTAGTTTAGGGTCAGTTCCAATTCTAACTAAATGCAGAGATTCTTATTTGAATTTGAGAATGTTCAATAATTTTGAGAGATTTTATAATTTGTGTAGAAAGTTTTTTGGCTACCTGTAAAATATTTTTGTTTTCAAAGGTGCCCAACTACTTTTAGTGCATATGATTCCAATATGTAAAAATTACTAAAAATGTAATTTAACTAACATTTGCTCTGAACAAACATGTTTTCTGCTTAGATTTAACTTTCAAATATAATTTGATATGAATAAGGTTTTATGTGTACCTATTGACCTAATGTAGTTGCATTTTTAACTAAATTTATTTAACATTATTTAACAATAATATTTATTAACAAAACTAACAAATGCCTATCAAATTCAAACATTTTTGCATGGGTCTTTGTAGCATAACACAGAGATCCATATCCATGGTTTGTGCTTTCAAAATAAACAGATTTCAGTTGTTTTTCAATTATATTGTTTACAAACCTTAACTTAACGGCAGTGTGCGACCCCTCTTGGTCGCCGCACACTGCCGTTCAGGTAAACCTTAACTTAACGAGAACGTCTTACACCTCGATTTTAACCTTAACTTAAGAAATATCGTCGCACACTGCCGTTAAGGCTTAAGTTAAGGTTACCTAAACGGTAGTGTGCGATAGGCCTTAGTATTTCTGAAATATGTCAAAATTTTGCCCCATGAGCTCAGAATAAAATATACCTGAATTTTAGCAGCACTGATATCTCTTATTCTTGTGATTGTTAATGCTCCTTGTTCCATTAAATACTGAGCAATTTCTTGATGGCTGTTCAATAGGGCATAATCAAGAGGAGTGTACCTAAAATATATTTAATTTAAATTTGAATTCCGCGCTTTTGATACGCGACGATGCCGCCATGACATAGAGAATTCATGCACGTGATTAGTCGAGAGAGAAATATTAGCGTTACACACTATCACGAATATTTGCATTATGCTCTATGCAGTGCGCGAGTAACCAACTATGAGTCAATTTAATATCGCTGAATTAGGCGACAATTTTAAAAAAGCGTCAGAATCACAAGGAATCGAAATTATTCCTTATATCGATGGCTTCGAACAATTATACATATTTTTTACAATTCTTGGAAAAATGTTTGGATTTGTTGGATCAGACATTAAGTCGAAAGTAGATATTTTAAGGAAGCATTGCACAGAAGACACCAATAAAGAAAGGTAAATAGTATTTTTTAAAATACACTTGTAAAAGAAGTAATGCATCATAAGATACGATGGGGGGGGGGGGTAAAGAAAATTATATAGCAATATTATCTGAGGGGAGAGGGACCCTGTAGCTACGCCACGGTACCAAATGTAATACTAACTATAACTATACATATTTGCATGGAACTCAGTGTACAATTTTTTCACGGCATTGTTTTGAACAGTGCTCTATATGCCTCCACATAGACGTGCACAGAGGGCGTAATTCCCTTGGCCTCTTCGAATCAAGGCAATTTTTAGAAAAAATTTTGATGTTACAAACATTATTTAACCGTATTCTTCCCAAGGGGGTTAAATTTACCCCTATGTGAATTTTTATAAATAACTGTTTTTACATCAAATTTGAAAAGTTAGCTGAAATTTTCACTGAATTAAATTTAGTTTTACATATTTTGTGAAAATTTTAGGGTGAAAGCATTTTTGTCAAGGAATTATGACTATTTTGTCAATGGTCATTGACATTTATTTTAATATAGAAATATGAAAACTGTGCTGACTACAAAATAAATACTGTCGTCAGCATTAGCAACTACAAATTAATATGCCTTAATTTATTACTCAAAAATATAATTTGTGTTCTGAGTAAAAAAACCTTAAAAGTTGCCCAAAAATAATAACCATTTTGACATACGACATCTCTTGGCATTTTTACCACATTTTTTGCAAAAATGCTGACGTAAGTAAGAATGTCTGGATAAAATGGTTTTTGGAATTTTTTCAAACTTTTATTCCATGGTACATTTGTGCCAAACTTCATGATAACCGTATTACTATGTCAAAAATAAACCTGGGTATATTTTTACTTCCCTTGTGAAACTAACGTACATAAGAAAGGTTGTGAAGACTAGGGTTAACTTTTGCGCCATGCAACACCTTACAACAAATTTTTTATTTAAAAAAGATTTTATTCAAAAAAATATTCCTAAATTATAGGGGTCAAATACTCTGGTAACGCTGCTTAGTTTTGACTAACCATAACAAAGGAATTAATGAACAACTCGTTATCCATGAAAGAACGAATATAAATATATAAATATCGGTTTTTAAATACAATTATTAATTGAGTTTTACTCGTAGTAGTCTAGCAACTAATATATTCTAATTCCTCATTTTTTCTTTAAAATGTTAAGAATTTTTACCACTCTGTAGTAAAATAATGATTTCTGGCTATTACTTATAATGATTACAGAAATATGTAAACTTCAGTGCTTAAGAAATTGAAAATGAACGAAAGTAGGTATTTTGCCCACTCGTTTTGTAAATAGTTTTTACAAATAATAACTTAATTAGTGTTAGAAAAAATGATTGTTTTAAAAAAATCAAAAAAATCCAATTTTGTTTGATTTAAATCAAACTATTTAAATCATGATCAACCTGAATGTGACTAATGGTAAACATTTATATGTATTGGTTTTAGGAATGTAGAAACGATAAAATATGATTTATGAAATGTTAAATTAAGCTATTTGTATTGTGCTAATTATTTATTTTGTATTTATTGTTTCTGAATAAGATTTAAATAAATATCCGATTGTTCCATTTAATCCCATCATGCAAATATTTTGTATGCAATTTTGCAATGCGTGTACGATGATGCACTAAATATAATGCCGTGATATAATACAAAATCGTGTTTATTTGCAATAGATCCCCGGAATTCATTTGTTTACTTTATGCCATTTTTAATTCATTAATATTAAATTCTCCATGCTTACTATTTAATAATGCCGCAAATTAATTAATTAAGTTAATCTTTTCTGGAGAAGGAATTCTATAAGAGCTCCTAGAAGTGGGTACAGGTATTACCCGTGTCTACCCCCGTATAATTTTTTCTTCGGCTACGGGTATAAATTTTAACTCTAAACAACCCTACCATTTATTATAATTTTTTATGGTTTCTACGACTTATACTTAAATATACTTATATATATATA
>CABFPE010000015.1:234671-249908 GCA_900660155.1 Hofstenia miamia
TTATATATATATATATTTTTTTTCATCATTTAAATTTTCTTGGGTGTTTTTTTTTAAAAATTTTTTTTTCCCACTCACTTTAAATCCCCACTGAAACTTTAATTTTGCTTTATTTTGAGTCGCTTTTGTATTTTGCTTTGTTTAGCATATATGTTTTTTTAAATTTTTATAAAAAATAACCAAACATAGGGGATTTTACTAAAACAATTGGCCCTAAAAGTATCATTTAGGGTGCATCACATTTTTTGTGAAAGGGCTGCTAAAATTTTGGGTAAACTTTTCATAATTTCGCGTGTTTGCACATTGGAATTTTTTTGTGTGAAAACGTTTTCTTTTTTTCCCAGGGTAGACCCTCTGTTTTTCTTTTTAAATAGAAAGTGTGACAAAGCAAAAAAAAAAACATGAACAAAAATTAAAAGAAAACCCTAGAAATGCAGCAACCGTTGTTGCGTTACTATTATGGGACTACTACGTTAAACACTATTTGGAAACGAAACATTTGTCATTGTCTAAGGGATATTCAAAGAGAAGGAGGAATTCAACATTCATAAGTTAATTATCTGTTAAGTTTTTAGTAGAATTCAGATTGCCGCCTGCTCAGACGAGCGTCTACCCAAGGCCGTAAGACAACACGTTGCTTTGTTCGTCTAAAAAATGCTACTGTCAATGTTTGTATATGAAAAATGAGGGGTAAACGAAGATCTAATGAAGTTCTAAATTTATAAGACTTAGTAAACGTGAGAATGGGCATTGTATGTCTGAGGGTAAATAACATGATTGAAAGAATTGAGAACTCCACCTACGAACAATCAGAAATTCAATCATCCCAAAAGCATTTGCATTTGTAAGAGTGTATCAAATAAGAATAAGGTAACCAATTTCATATATATTTCTATATAATTGTGATTCAATTTTCACAACATCAAAATATTTTACACGCTTCATTAAAATATATGAAGTTTGCTGCAAAAATATGCACACTTATAATTTACTAATCATTGGACAACGATAGCTAAATACAGAGTATGTAATAATCAGTTGAAATGTAAACAGTTTGTTAGCCTAATGCCAAAATTGAGATATTTGTTTACACAGGGTTGATGTTGAATGAATAACTACCTACAAAAATGCAATTTATTTGGGCATTCGTTCAAATACGATGTCATTCTATAAATGACACAGTAAACATAGAAAGCGATTTTAGACTCGACTACTTTCAATTTGGTATTGCTATAAAATTTATGATGGCAAACTAAAGCCTGTTAGAAAAGTGTTCAGAAAATAAAATTGAAAAGTTTCTTCTATACTATTTTCGCTTGTAAATACACAAGGTATTTTGATATAAAATTTCACTTTAGAATGTAAATGAATACATATATACGTATACCTGCAAAGAAGAAGAACTAGAGGTAAGATCATCGCAACATTGTGCAGAACAGCGATAGGAGTGGGCTTGCAGAGCACGCAATCCTTGTTTCTCAAGAGTGTTCACCATGTTATTGATTCTACTGGAGACCCGTTCCTGCACCTCGTCTAATGACATTGCCTAAATCAACGTTCAAATAAGCGTCGCGACCCATTATCGGCTGCAGCCAAAAAACATTTACCACAGCGTATTAATATTCAGTAGCCTAATCGGCATTGATTATTAAGAATTTGTATTCTAGCAGCTCACGGTCGCCTGCGGTTTCATTTTCACGGCTTATAGCCGCCTGCGGCATTAAAACATATATTTTCCTGTATAACTTAAAAAATATAAATACCACCCTTTTCGTATACTTGCATCTCACGCTCCGTATATTTTCACTAAATTTAACTTGCTATGTGTAAATTTTATAAATGATTATAATATAGCAATAATTTGACTAATTACATTGATTGCATTCACTTCGCAAATTTTTTTGAAAAAGTACATTTTAAAGAAAAATACTTAAGTGAATGATAAATTAATAATAATAATAAAATTAATCTGTGGAGGAATGCTGATAGAATTACTGAAATACTGACTTGAATGACTAAAAAACTTTTATAAAAAAATGTTATTTTAGAGTATATATATAGAAGTGTGATTTTTAGTAATAAATTTGCATTTATGCAAATATCAATTTCATTAAAGGTAATAAAACAACTCTTAAAGTGTTAATAACAAAAGAGATATCAATTGACGCCTAATGGAAATCGAATGGAAATATTAATAGTTACATCAATAAATCATAAAAATTTAAGTACAAACGATTACTACAATCAATTAAGCAATAGAAGTGTGTCGTCAAATGCGTAGCCAATAAGACAATAAATGTGTTTGATGCCATATATTTATAGGTTGACCGAATCAATAATTACTTTTTAATCATTCGGAGCACAGAATAAAACAAAGTAGATGTTCATAATTGATGAAACATCTGTTTGTATTAATTGCGAACGCACATAGTAAATAATTAATAAGAAACATTTAAGCAGAGATTTATTAAACAAAAAAGTTCATTAAATGACGACATCTATTCCACGACTCCCAAGGTAAGTCAATCTTAATCTTAAAACCACTTCTGCCAATTAAGATAATTTCTGGGAGGTAAATATGGTATAAACATTATAAACATTTTAAAAACAAACATTTTTGGAAATCAGAAGCTAAAATAGTATACAGTTTCAACTACAATGATGGATCGACTCAATTTAAATGTGTCAAGGTCATGCTGTTTTGAATTATAATAAAAATGCAATTAATGGCATTCTGTCAATGTTCATAGCTAGAATCCCTTACTAGAATGTCAAATTTAAAAAGGCCTCATTTTTGAAAAAAAAGATCTTTCGTATATAAGTAATTCTGTAGAACAAATTTATTGGGAATTTCTTCGACAGGACAAGTCTTAACATCAATGGGATTTTAATAAAAAAGGTTTACGACTTTAATAGCGTAAACCGGCAGTGCTAGTTTTAAAAGTTTTTAAATACCATTCTTTTACAAAAACCATCAAAGCGGGATTGAAAAAAACAAATTTGAAAGCAATTTAAGCAAAAATGCTAAAAACTTGTTCGCATAAATGACTAAGCTAAATACAATACCGAAAAATGTGCTTTGTAGTAAAACGTAAGACGTTATCAGTTAATCAAGTTGGAATATCCGGTGCCTTGCACATGCTCATGGAAAATGAATTTACAACAAAAACAGTGTGGGAGTGCAAATCGATGTTTCAATTATTTCAATTAAACATTATTTTAATCAAAATTATCTGCTTTTAACGATTTTTTTAAAATATTATATCTGCCCATGTAAAAAATTATATGGGAAATAAAAATCGAATTAACGATTACTATATTGAACACTAGCAATAATTAACAATGCAAACAATTAATAGAAGTGGAAAACACAAAAGGCATTGCTGCGGATGTATAACCACTGCTCTAAACGATTCTTAAAAAGATTGACAATATTAGTATTTTAGAATACGCATTCGAAAATAACAAAAATTAACAAAGAAAATGATAAATTGTGTGCAATATTGAATCACTAACTTAAGATGAATAAAAAAATGCTCAGCAAGTTATTATTAAATTGGTATTTAGATCTAACGTTAATTGGGCAACGAAGAAAGCCAAGGTGGAAGATGGAAGACTTTCAAAGGAAATAAAACTAATAAATGCAGAAGAAAAATGGGAATTATTCAGAAGAAAAAAGGAATACATTAAGCTACAAGAAGAAACTCTATGCACTCCGGAACACATCGCCAGAGAGCTCTCTGAAGCGATTCCAAAAATATTGAAATGGGACAGTTTTGAAGATGAAAAAATTAAAAACTTTATGACATTTTCAAAAACGAACTCTGAGCGAAAATATCAGTTACAAAGAAGAAAAGACAAGATTAGAGAACTTTTGCTAAAAGAGTACAATACTGATTACAAAGTCGAAACCAAAATTTCTCACTCCCAAGTGAGATCTAGTTGCTTGTTACCTCAAATAAATGACAGCCATGTAAAGGCACGATCACTTTACCAACTTCAAACTATTAGCCGTTGTGATCAATTAATGAACAAAGCAATTAAACTCAAAGATAGCAACAGTCGATTATTTGCGCAGCGAATGAGACTAAAAGCCCAAAGTATGAACTGTTAAAATGTTTTAACCAAACATGAGTTGAAAAAACGCAGTGCTGCTGAGAAGTACATTGTTTGATGTGATAAATAAATTTTTCCTCATTAATAATACATAAGTTATATTTCATCGCCTATTATTTTGTAATTGCAATGCCATTAAACCAATAAGAAACACAGATCTCGATTTAAGCGATTTTGAAATCGAAATCAATATACACTATCTTAATTACGCCGTTTAATTGTTCAAATTTCTGCTAAGGAAATATATTAGCATCGAAACAAATGGAAAACACAATATTTATTAGATGTTTTTGAATTTTTTTAATGTAATAATTTTGGCTTTTGATTAATAATATGGGCCTTTCCATAAAAAATTTTTTGCCATGGACGTGACACTTGGACTCTTTAAAATTGATGAGGATAGAAATCAAAAGCAACTACCAAGATCCAAATAGGATGAATACTTGTAATTAGTTACATACTTGTGGTACACAAAATATTTCTAAAAGTTTCAGTGAAAGTGCAGATTGATCGTTTGACACTTTCGTATGCTAGAATAGTATGTAACCTTCTATGTGACAAACCAAATGTGCGTCAGGTAGCGGGTACTATTTTGCATTGAAATAGGCATGCCGGTATAATGTAGGTGCCATCATATCGTAAAGGAAGTGACATAGTGCGAATCATGTATTCCTAAAATCATTTCATCAAGAATTATTTATCATTTCATGTCACAAATAGCCACTGGTGAGAGAATTAAAAGAAGATGAGTATATTGCCCGCATTGTGAACTATCTCCTCTGCTAAACACTGTAAAAATATGGAGTTATATTTCAGCTTTAAATAGACATGGTTAAAAATTCATTCCATAGTATTTATGTGTCATCAAAAAAGATTAAGAGATTGTGTGGAATAGATCTTATTTGACTTTGAAGATATCTTGTGTAGTTATTTCATATGAAAATGTTGCAGATGTAAACAGCGAGTAAAGAAATTTTGACAGTTTTTCTATTTACAGTACACTTTGCGAAATTTTTAATTATCGAAATTTATCTGTTCAGATTACCATTGTGCTCCTAGTGTTAAATTGGGGTGTTAGGTTAACACATATTTACATTGCAGTGAAACCAACATGATATTCACTGTGCAATATAACTTATCAAAAAACAAAGATATAAAAAATATTTAAATAAGTCATAGAACACATGCCCTGACGCATCATTTAGCATTGTAGTAAAATTAAAAATATATTATTATTAAGCATTATTATTTGATTTTTTTCTTTATGGATCTAGCACACAAGTAATAGTCTTGGCTGGTGAATGTGGAAGACTTCAAACAATTTCCATATTGGCCTTTACATGGCTCTGTTTACAAATATATGCACCCAATCGAGGAAACTCAGTCATTTTTTGAATGCTTTTACCATTGCTATGTCTTCTCTTGCTTTTGCTCTTTATTTCGTTTCATCGCAGCATCTTTTCTTCTTCGTTCTTCTTGAACAGCTTCTCTTCATCTGTTTTTTCAGTTTTCTCCCTCAGTTCGGAAAAATTTTTCCGAGTTTCTTTTTCTCATATATCCCTCCATTTGTGAAAGAAGGGTACAGAAAAGAATATAGAGGGCAACATAGATGTGCTTCCGGTTTATATTTATTGATCAAAACAATTAATTTTGACATCTAATTGAAAACATTTATCACCTCATTATCAACGATTTGTACTGTGTTTTTAAACATGCAAAAGGTAAATGAAGTCAATTTCTCAACACTAAGCATCATCTGAAAAAACAGGTTAAGCTTACAAAGCTTCTTATTATCAAATGCAGATAAAACCTATTTAGTAGTTTAAAATCTTCCATAAATATTTCATTACGTTACAATTATCAAATATATTATTGCCTTGTATATTAGAGTCATTTGCATTACAAGCATTTATGCACTCAAGTGTATGGACAGTTTGATTTAGGGTTATTCAGCACATGTCTGATACAGGCTTCGCTGAATCCCAAAAAAATTATTATTTTATCAAAAGCCAGAGTTACTGTAGGTTGTGGTACGGTCAGCTTTGGCAAAAAAGTCCACGTTGAGTACAACAATACAGTAAGTTAACTCGACTGTATACTAATATTAAGATAGTGGTCTGCTAGTCATGTCACGAATGCATTCACGTGTCAATTCATTGCAGAAGTACGTCCGGAAATATCTTGTCAAGTCCTTAACAGATATTGATATGGTTCTCTTCACCAAAGCCTCTTTTTGTCAGATTTAACTAATTTATTGACATCGCACACGAAACTATATATATATTTCCAATCATATAAATGACAACAGGTCGCTATTTTGAGGAATTATAGGTTTGCTCTTTGTGGTTTTCTTTTTTTATGGAAATGCCCACATTGAAACATTCTTTAGGTTGTAGCACTGCCTTAATCGTATTTCTGGACAAGTCAACAAATAATTGACACATTCGATTTTGATTTTAATTATCATTGGTAAATAATTGGCATTCACAATGCCGTTGTGATAATATATAGTATTTAATGCAGATGATGTAGTAAACGTGTAAATGATTCTTAGGTTGAAAATTATTCTCGGATACAAAGTTTATGGAAATTAATAAATGTACAATCAACTGCCCTTCGCAAGCCCTGAAAAAAGGATTCTTATTGGCTAAATGTTATCAATAGTAGTTATCTCCAAGAGACATTGAAATGTTAGAAATGATGGGCAGAATAAAAGGGATGATATATATATGCATATATTTATTTGACTTTAGGCGTAGCGTAGACTTCTACAATATAGGAATATTTGAATATTTACATACAATGGATCGCAAACCGACACACGAGAATAGTCGACTTTCCGTTGTCGAAGTATTCGCGTTTTTTACCAGCATATTAATGCATTACACATGTTTTGCACTGAACAACAACTAGAACATTCGCTTTATAGTTGGGTTTAGTTGAAATCAATGAATTTTTACATAAAGCCACAAATTGAAAAATTATTGAAACATTGTAAATTTATGACACTCCATGTATTTATATAAAGCTTAAATAATGAAAGAGAAAATTTCAATTTCAGCGAGAGATTAGTAATAATAATGTTTTATCGTCAAATTTACCAAGGTCTTACACCGGCATTTATTGATTTGCTGCCAGACATGACTCACCTTTTGCTGGAAGGCCGCCACTTGTCTCTATCTTCAAATGTGCACTAGTGATGCAAGTCAGGCGACTAAGATGACCGTGCTCACTCATTTTTTATGAATACTTATTACTGAAGCCATCGCTTGATTGACCTGGATCTTTCTCTTGTAGAACCATTTGCCAAACATAGTCTGAGCACTTGGCAGAATTGCTTCTAAGATTTGACGGCATTGTTGCCTCGCCAACCCCCCTCAAACTTCCGGCAGTGGCACTTCTACTGACAAGCTGGCCCACGCCAGTTTGACGTGCGCCACGGATTTTGGACATAATAGTTATTTGCTGATATTAGCGGCTTCTAGGGTACACAAATGCCAACTTCCATTAGACAGTTTTGTACAATGCTGGGGTGATCTGCATAATTTACCATTCATCTATAGAATAGCGAATATCTCGCGCAGTAAAGCAACGATTATTCACACACATGGAAACCATCGTCTAGTGTTCACGAGGGTAGAAGCGAAGCACACCACGTTGTGTAAATAAACGGCCAAAAAATAAGAAAACGCGCACTTCAATTTGTAGATATTAAAAAGTACCAAGTCTTGTTGTGTATGAATAATTAAGAACACCAAGCCTCGCAAAATCTCACTGCTCCTTATAAAAAATGCGTGTATCTGTTAACTAAATCAATGTAATTACCAATAAATTTAAATCATCCAGTGTATTGAGTCCGGTTGCATTTTCTAATCTAATCAGAAGTGTATAGGAAAAAAACATGGGTTTTTTTCATGGTGTTTTAAATAGCGTTTTTTTCATCTGTTTTAAACTGTTTTAAACAAATTTGACATCGCTGGTTAAAAGTAAATTAGATTAACTACCACTGCCACCATTTGGCTTTCAGTGGACAATGAAAATACAAAGCTTGATTGCACGAATGCTGTAGTTGACAGTGAAGAACTATTTTGCTACGCGAACACGGGGAAGTAATTGGTAATTCACTTAAATAAATCAATATTGGTTTTAATAATAATGAAAGTCTTAATTAAGCCGGCCACGGCAAAGCATTATAAAAAAAATAAAACCAAGGTTTTCGGAAACGAGGATAATCACAGAAAATTAAGTAGGAGAAGTTGGATGAGTAAGCAAATAGAGAGAATGGATCAAACAAGAGGAAAGACATCAGAAATTTCTTGAAGCTCTTACGAGGAAAAATAGTAATTACAATTGGGGGTATGAGTCAAGAGGAAATTAGCAGAAGCACAAGCGAAGAGTGCGACATTTCTTGGGATGACAAAGACAGAATGTAACAACACGGTTAGACCAAGTAGAGTGGGAATTTGAGAGCGTTATATAATCAAATAGATCAAGGTCCAACTTGCAAACCAGCGTCAACACACTTTTGGACCCTGTTGATGGAGTGGAACAAGGCATAAGAGCCAACAATAGAAAGAAGCGTAAATATTAATTACTAGAGCTAGGAAATTCTGCTTTTTAGAAAATTGCTACAACTTGCTAGCAAAAACATTGCTTACAAAAGTTTATTAGTACAAATGTTCGTCCCTAAAACATGTACGTCTATCGGTAAGAAGCAATCTGTATCGACTGAAGCTTATCTTCACAGGAACACTTGTTAAAGGAGCAAATTTGAAAGGCAATAATTGACTTTCGAAAAGCTTGACAGTGATTTTTCTTCATTTGATCCTTGTAAAACACCATTAATTTCCCGCAGAATTTGCAGAATATCGATTGTGGTAGAAACAGGGATTTCAACAACTGCTCGATCCAAAATCTGTAGTTGCGCATTAAGAGATAAATTGTTTGATTCGAGTTCTTTAATGGCAGGCACCAAATGAAAATAACAGTTTACGATCTGTGCGAGCTGACATGATAAATTTCGACCAGCACTTTAAAAGTTCGGCGATAGCTTTGTTGCAATCATGATCGGGTAAATTCAGAACAAAATATTTAAATTTCTCAAAATGATCTGAATGATATTTTACGGCTTCCAGGTACGTCCCCCATCTCGTTGGAATTGGTTCAGATGGCAAATTTAACTGTGTTTGTTCAACAAATAGGCCGCTCTTTTGCGGTGCTTTAACAAGGACTTATATTACCCTTGCAATGTATGCGGTTATATCATCGCATGCGTCACGAATATATTCACATATTCGGTACAGAGCATGAGCAATGCACGTTACATGCACACATTTTGAAGAAAAATTTAAAACAAAAGCCTTGATGGCTTTTAACACTAGCACTCCGAAAACTTAATACAACTTTAATTCCTAATCCGGTCATAAATGGCCGGTATTTATGTAGCATTTATTAAGGGAGATTTATATTAGAATTCAGATTCATATTTAATAAACATCATTGACACAAATCACAACAATGCGTTTTTCACTTTTGCTATGCTTCCCACACACACACAACAGCTTGGCCCTCTATACAAATATTAGAGCCCGCTTTGCTGCTTCTCTTGCCTTTAATTTTTAACGAAAATAATCAAAGCTGTCAAATACATGTTCAATATAACGTATATTACTTCATAAAATTAACTACACAAACGCATGCATGAAATGCTTAGTCTTATCACAAATTACCGATTTTCGAATTTTAAGGAGTATTAATGATTTTTCATATCTAATCCTATCTGTTTTCCGAAAATAGCATCAATTCGTACTTTACAGCAGAATTAGTGAATATAGGTGCAAAGTTGCAAAAAATTTCACATTGCATCAAAAACGGCCACAAATGACCGGTTCGGAATTCTAGTGTTAACATGTAAGCAGCCCATGTCGTAATTGATTTCGGCACCATATAGAGTAATAAAACTCCTTGAAGAACTGTTTGATTTTTGTAAGCGTTTTAAGAACAATTGTGTATAAAAGAAAGGGCCAACCATAACGTTTAAAAACATAATGAAGAAAAAAGATCATTGGGGAAGCAAATCCGAAGAAGGACACTGAAAAGGAAGTACCCATGTATTGAATAGTTGAAAATCAAGAAGATAAACAGAAGGCCAAGTAGACAAATGCTAAGATCACGTGAGATACTGGAGGCAAAAATTGCCGAAGTAAAAAATCGCAGTGTCGCCGACATACAATATGTGGGCCGAATTGAGATCCTTAATGATAAGGCCATATGAGGGAGCTAATGCAAGGCTTTTGAAAATTATGAACCCAGGATCCTTACGGTCAGTTTTATCACGGGTTTGTTAAATGTCGAGATATGTGAGATAGTTGCTTAATGTTTGAATTAATGAATGAATGTTTTCAATACATGGTTTTACTACGTATCTAATTGGAAGTTCTTGGTTGAGTTGACAAAGAATTCACCTCAGCACAAGAATGTGGGTACTTAGAGGTTTGATATATATATATATATATATATTTCTAGAGTAAAATTTACCATAGTTCGGCGGTAGAGTAATAAATATACCACACATCACACAGCTTAGCAGTTTATTGAATTGTCAGTAAATTTAAAATTTACAATTGACGAATTTTGAACGCTATTTTAAAACAAAACCGCAACATGATTTTAGTTGTTGATTAGGCAATAGATCTATCAACATATACTATTAAACTAAAGTCAAAGTCAATATGTGAAAATCATGTGTTACTCTTATTCCTCTAAAAGCTACAACCATTTTGTCCGCTAGATTGTAATCAATTATTTTGCCAAAATTTATATATTCAAATAATACCTAATAAGGTTTGTTTGTTAAAGAAATTTATTTTAAATAATAAAACTTTCCTATAAAAAAAATAAAACTTGTTAAATACATGCTAATTTTTCAATACCAATGAAATTTTTACAGCAACAACTAGAAATCTGACTAATACTTCAAATATGGCTTAATCAAATGTCTTGGTTGAATCAGTGTTTATATGCATCAAGTTCAAGTTCAAGAATTTTTTGAAGAAAATTTCAAGTTTGAGTTTTCTTAGAGTAAAAAAATATAAAATTTACAATAATTTAGAGTTTTGCAGGCTAAAAAATGATTATTTGTGATAGATAAAAAGTTGAAATTTAAAATAATTAAATTTGTACAGTATTTTGAGTGGATTTTCAATTGAGTTTAAGTTCGAATTTTAGATATCTTTTTTCTGAGTTCTTCCAATCAAGTTTTACAAACTCAATTGAGTTTGAGTTTTTGGCATTCAGAGTATGTCAAAAATCTGAGCTCAAAAGTGAAATGTAAGCTCTAAGATCCCAGGGTTTTCGAGTCGAGTTTGAGTTACTCAGGCAGAGTTTGAGTTTTTACGTTTCGAGTTTGAGTTTGAGTAATTTTTTAAATGAAATTCCGAGTTCAATCGAGTTTTTTACTAATTCCGAGTTTTTTAGAGTAAAAAACATTTATATTACAATATTCTAAGCTAAAAAATAGTTTTTGTGATTGGTAAGAAAATTGATATTTAAAAAAATTTAATTTTTACTGTATTTGCGAGTGGATTTTTGAACAAGTTCAAGTTTTGATGATTTCTTTTCCAAGTTTTTCCAATCAAGTTTTGCGGGCTTATTCGAGTTCAAGTTCTTAACATTCCAAGTACTCGAAAACCCTGTAAGATCCTAAATGTATTTAGCTGATTTTGAAACATTGTTAGTACTTTTTTTGCCAAAATACATTTCAATTTGAAATACAAATATGACACTTACAGTGATGCTATCAAGTTACATTTTAGATTGAAATATTATTTAAAAAATTGTTCAGATTTACTTGGATGAAAAAAGTTCCACTATTCAAACTTAGGAAGTTCAACTCCTTCATCTCCAAGTTATTTGATACAGTTATGTAGCACAGGCTGATAAGCCCTGCTTTATTATCAGATCCACCATTGCATCAAAAATAGAATATTTCTTCAAGATAATTATTTTTTATTTGTGTTGCCAAAATTATTTTACCTGTAAAAAGTAATATGTAATTGCTGTGTAGTTGTATGTAACAAAGTGGCATTATTGGAACAATGATATTCACATAAATGTACATGAACAGTAGGAAATCTTTATTTTATAGCTTAAGCATGTGCTGTTACATCAATACATCTGAAAATTTCTTATTTGAATTATTGTAAAATTATTACATTTCACTTTGTATTATACATGCAATATTAAATATTTTGGATAGACACATTGCATTGTAGAGCTTTTGAAAACAAATTTCTTGTTCTGCCCCCTTTGTTTTTATGCTACATCAAATATGAAAATCATAATCCAGGTATTTTAAAGGATTTTTGAGTACTTGGAATGTTAAGAACTCAAATTTGAATAAGCTCTCAACAGTTGATTGGAAAGGCTCAGAAAAGAAATCATCAAAACTCAAACTTGAACTTGATAAAAAATCCACTTGAAATTCAATAAAAATTAAATTATTTTATATTTCAATTTCTTAATTTTTATTTTTTAGCTTAGAAAACTTGGTATTGTCATAAAATAAATTGTATTTTACTCTAAAATAAACTCAGATAAAACTCAATTTAATTCAAAATTTTGCATAAAACAATACTAAAACTCAAACTCTAAATGTAAAAACTTGAACACAGACTGTGTAATTTGAACTTGACTTGAAAACCCTGGTTTTTGATCATCATGTGACAAAATATGTATCACATGAAAATTAAGCAAAAATATCTCTAGAAGAACACAAAACTTTACAACAAAACACTCTTCTCAATTTTTGTTTTTAATTGATAAGTAAGACTTTAAGATTGAGTCTCAAAATTTTTACTATCAATAAGTGTTCATTCAGGTTATTTGATTTTATAAGCTTGAATTTGTATACTTACATTATTAGTATAATTAGTTTCATTAAGCCAAATTACAATAAAATATTACAATTACATATTTGTTATTACTGTTGTTTTTAAAGAAATGAACAACTAATTGTGTTTGAATTCTCATAATAGAGTTTATTTAAAAATTCTTTCTTACTAAATGTTCAAATTATTTTACAATAAAGCTAACCAGAAGCTGCATTGTTTTATCATTTGAGGCTGTTATTTATAAAAGGTGTTATCAAAGTCATTTACTATCCTCATTATTACAGCATGGATAGGTCAATTATTGAATGGAAGCATGTATCACCACTGATAAAAATATTGCTTTGTTTTATTTCTAGTTTGTAATTCTTTCCAATTTATTCAAATATTAAGCTGAACTTTTATTACTTGGTCTTTGTCTCTAAAAAGATGATAGTATTTTCTGAAATAACTTTTACCCAAATGCAGTCATTATATTTACAAAAGCCTTAACATTTCAAACTAACTAATTAAACAGTATTGTAAAAATGTTATACTTCAATTATGGTATAATAAAATTTTGTCTGGTTAAACATGTCAACTTGCTCTAAGCATTCCACTATGTATAATGAATTATTCTAGTACAGTCTTTATACATGTTATGTTTTCTAAAAGCATGTTTGATGAAGTATCACATAGTTTTAATAGGGATAAACTCTTTAACTTGAGAAACATTTATAAATACCAAGGAGCTTTAATGGAAAGATAAAATTAGCTTCCTCTTTTATATAAATTTTTGTGACACAGTGCAGCACAATTTTTTGTTTTATCAGACCATGAAATTGATAGCCAGTTGTGTAGGGAAGGGAAACTGAGATTTTCATCAATCCTTTAAAAAGGCGAGATATGGTTTGCTTGAGCACTCAACTGGATAAAAGTGTTATTGATAGAAAGATTAAAAGATGGACTTCCTATGTCAAATATCACATGGTGACCATTATAGTTTTTCACTACCAAACATGGTACTAACCTTTGTGACAATTTCCACACATAACCTGAGTCAAATGTTTTTCATAAGTTTTAAATGATTTTGTCTTGCCTTCTTCCTGCATGCAGGAAGGCATTCCCTTCCAAAATGCCAGTGCTGTCTATATTTAGCAGTTGCTTAGCCCTATACCATCTTCCTCAATTTCTTGCTCACAAACACTTCCACTCCAGCATTATGTACAGAGTTAATCTCTATGCAACAAAACATTATTGATACTAAGCCATTCCTTAAGTCTTCCAAACTAACCCTTGCTAGAGTTAAGTGTACTTGGTACATGCTGGACCAAAAATTTGTTTTTGTCACCTGTTATAATTTCTACCTAAACCATTGTTGAAAATACTTGGTTTTTTGTAATGCTTAATTCCTGCATTTGTATTGAATTAAAAAATGAAGCAATCAATGTCAAATTTATAAAGGTTTATAAAACTTTCAATGCTGAAAATTTCAAGTTTATTAAAAACTAGAATATATTAAATTTTTGTCTCATACAAATAAAATAAATTTCTTAAGGAGTAAATGACTTTTAAAACAAAGTCACAAAGAGTTGGCAATTGATCAAAATGTAATAATACTCAGGGAACATTCAGGGCCTCAATCTTTAGTTGATTGCACCTATTAGTATGGTAGTGACTCAAATAAACAATAGGACCTTGGTTATGGTAACCATAGAAACTAGTAGAGACTAATATTGAAAGTTTCCTTGGTTACCTTAAAATATGTTATATTACTATTACCTAATCTATACTTTTAATATTTGTTTTGTATGTGTTAAATGATTCATTTGATATATTTTGATTAATTTAATTGATTTGTAATTTTTCTAGTTTTGATGATAGTGTGACATTGGTATGAAATCAGTGAGCAGTCCTAAGTTACTATCATCTGAGGGATTTGTGTTGAAGCATTGATTTACCAAAGCTACAGTTCAATAATTAACTCCTCCTGCTATAGTACCCCTTCCAAATGAAATTAAAAAGTAAAAAGGGGAACAGGGAAGAGTGGCCACACTATGCTGAACTGAAACAGATAATTTGGTTAAAGAGTAATGTAAGACTAGAGCCCTAATAAAGAAAAGGAAAAGAGAGGCCCTAATATTCTTGGGTGCAGTGAGTGAAACCCATGTGCTAAGTAAAAAACCTAAGCTCAGTGCATTTCTCATCTTGTGCAATTTAGGTAGTAGCAATAATAACAATTTTAGTTAAAAAA
>CABFPE010000015.1:261082-277144 GCA_900660155.1 Hofstenia miamia
ACAATCTCTTTTTGTTTAACTAAAAATGTTTAATTTGTTCTACATGTATTATCTTCAAATAGTTTGTTTTCCCGAACACGAATTAAACACCGTTCATGTAAGCAATCGAAATATGGAAAATTGATAGCATTGACGGAAACAAAAATGTGTGATAGCGAGGAATATTAACAAAATGCGAAATGTGTTTTTTGAAGCCTCTCAAAAACGATATAAGCAATGTATGTATAACCTTTTCGAAATTATGGAAAATTAGTTTGTAATATTATGTGTATGTATCCCGAAAGGGGTTGTTATAATAAGGTATATATTAACATGGCGCAAAGCAAACAAATGTGATATTATCAAAGTGAAATTACTCATACCAAAAAATGGCCCCAACATGTAAATCAATTAAAAGCATTACTAATTGAAATCCATTAGTAGACATACTTAAAAATATCTGACGTCACTAAAAACCCATTAGTAAGATGTCAAAACACCTGTCAAGTAGAATGACTCACTAATTAACATTTGCAAACACCCCCTTGATATCGCAGAGCTCAAGGTCATTTTGTGGGATCAAGCCTGCCTTAATATCACTACTGTTGTCATTATTGAGCATTATCTCTTTTGTTTTCTTGTAATCTTCTCTCTCAGCCTATTGCCTTGGCTCCTTCTTTGCTATTCACATAGGTTTTATATTTGTGTAAGAAAGTTTTTGCGATTTTTACGTTTTTCGGTATCCTCCATCTTGGGAGTGCCATCGGGATGGAGACTGTCTCTGGTGGGGTACAAATGAGGATCTTCGTTTTTATCTGTTTTTCTATTTCTCTGTAGTTCTCTGATGTTGTTTGTGCTGTTGCCAGTTCAATCATGGCTGGGTAATTGATTTTACTATCTTTCAACGTGTCCCAAAAAATCTGCGTTAATCCTCTTCTGCTCATTTTTATCTGAATTTTCTCATTTATTTCTAGTTATGAAGTGATGCTTTCTATGTCCACTGCTAGCTGGTTACATGGTTTCAGCATTTCTTCTAGTTCTGTTTTTGTGAATGCTCCCGTGAACATAAGTTTCATTGATGCGACCATTTGCTCTTCTTTCACATACTGGTAGTTTCTGGAGCGAATTTCCTCCGACTCTTTTGTTATCTTTATCTCAACTAAAAATCTTTCATCATCTGTGTTGATCCATTCCATTTTGTGTTCTGGTGTGGAGTCTCCCCATTTCTCTATATTTATTCTATCAATTTGTTGTTGGGTTTTCAGGGATAGGATTAGTTGTGTTGATGTTAATAGTTCCTCCTCCTCCAGAATTTCTTTCTGTGTCTTGGTTATCATCACGCAGACTTTGACAGGTTCTGTTATACCTCCTCTCCACATCATTTCTTCACTCTTAATGATCTCTTTTTCATATCTTTTCATGTCTTGTTTGAGCACTTGTTTTTGTCTTTCATCATTTTTGCGATCTCCTTGGTGTCTGCAATTTTTCTCTTTATGATCTTTTTGGTTGTTAGCCAAGGTTCTGTTTGGACCTGCCTTAGCCACGTTTCTGATGTAGCACCCCACATGTATTTTCTCATGGGTTCGTCAAATATTTTTATTTCTTCTGGCGCAATTCGTGTTATATTTCCATGTCTACTGTTGACATTCTTCCCATCAGACTCTTATTGACTATTACTCTGCTAATAAATTTCTCAATTTCTTGCATCAGCTTTTTCAGTTTGTCAGGGGATGTCAATTTCTCTACATGTCCTTTGAGTAGCCAGTTTTTCATTTGAGTGTTTATTGGGGACATCGCTATTTCATATTTCTTCGCCTTTGTTAGTTTGTGTTGGCCTGCTCTTGAGATTGTACTCCTTGCTCTTGTGTCATGAATATCGCCAACAGCCATGCGGATGTTCTAAATCTGATTTCTGGGGCGTTATTTTCTTCGAATATCATATTTTTGAAGTCTTTTTTGATTTTAGCTCGTACACTCTATTTATTTCTGTCAGTGCTACCTCAATTGTTTTGTGGTATTTTTTCAAAAGAGCTTTGATAGCTATTTCAGGGCATTCTTCTTTAGTTTTCTTCTGCAATTTCATTTCGTTCCATATTTCTTGTATTTTGATGTGCTCCTGTCTCTGTATGAGGCTGCACTTAATGAACACCATTTTCACTTTTCCATGCCCTCTGCATTTGTTGTCATTTCTATTGTTTTGATTTGTTTGTATAGCTCTATGGCTATGCAAGGATCTACCATTAATCTGCAGTAGGCTACCCAATAATCTATTTGTAGATTGTGGCGTATTAATTCTGCTATTTTTGTCTCTGTTGCTATTTTCTCCCACAGGAAAACGTTCTCCACTCATATTTGTAAATTGCCCAGAAAAGGTGGCAGTTCTTTGAGAGTCGTTCTTCCAATAATCACCATTCTTATACCCTGGACTCTTGCCATCCTCAGTATCTGATCTAATTGTTGTTCCAAATTTTTGTTGTACTCTTTTTCCTTAAGAATATGGATGATCATTAGATTGTCTTTGTTGATGTTAATTTCTGGTATTTTTGCAATTTGTTCTACATATGCCATGATTGTTTGGGCTTTTTCAAGTGTGAATTTTCATCGGATGTGAAATGTACCATACTTCAACAGTCTTATGGTATTTTTTTGACAGGGCCTCAATATGTATCTCTGGCCATTTTTCTTCTGTCTTCTTTCATAGCTGCATTTCATTCCATATCACTTGTATTCTCTTTATATGTTCCTGCCTTTGCATGAGGCTGCACTTGATGAACAGTGTGTTTGCTCTTTCTACGTCCTCTGCATTTGTTGTCATTTCTATTGTTTTCACCTTCTTAAATAAATCATTGCAGGTCTACCATTAATCTGCAATAGGCTACCCAATAATCGATTTGTAAGTCTAGGCAAATTAATTCCGCGACCTTTGCTTCCATTGTTAGTTTCTCCATAGGAACACGTTTTTGACCTGTATCTCTAGTTCTCTCAGGAACGATGGTAGTTCTCTGATCATTGTTCTCCCGATGATTACTACTCTTATGCCCTGCACTCTAGCCATTCTTAAAGTTTGATCTAACTGTTTTCCCAAATTTTTGTTATACTCTTCCTCCTTTAGGATGTGAACAATTGTTAGATTGTCCCCATCAATGTTAATTTCTGGTATCTTCGCAATCTGTTCTATGTATGCCATGATTGCTTGGGCTGTTTCTAGTGTGAAGTTGTCATTGAAGGTGACATGAACCATGCTGCGCATATATGGTCGTTCTACCATTTCGTCTAGTTCTTTTTGATAGCTTATAATCATGTTGACCATTGGTCTTTTCAGCACATCTAATACTATCAGTAAATTGCTGCCCTCTGTCTTTGCTATCTTTTTGAATGTGACTCTTGGTTTCCAGTGACAGTTTTTGATATGTGTTGGTTCTCATTTTCATTGTTCCCATAAAATAGGGGTGCAGGGTTTCTCCATCTATTTTTGACATCCTTTTCTCTCTGTTTTTTGAGCACACTGTTCTTTCAGATGTGCTTTCAGAGGGGGTGTGTAGCTGTGTAATCCGTAGTGGTCTACTGGTGCTTGGCTCACCATCGAGTGAGTCCATGCTGATGGTTTCAACTGATTAGCCCTTGAATTGGCTCACACTTGGCGCTTTCAGCAATTGACCAGTTGTGGGATCCGTAGATATGTCAGCCTCAAATTGCTTTTGTATGTGTACGGTTCTTTGCCACTTGCACCTTCCCTGGGAACTCCAATTTTCTCACTTCCCTCAAGTTGGTAAAGTGGACTGGAAGGAAAGTTGAACTGCTTTTCACCAGTTCTCTGCATGCCCTCAAATCAGTGTTGCAGATCTCTGGGGTTGTCACTGGTTCTCTGCTTGCCCTCAAGTTGGCAGTGCAGATCTCCAGCAGGAGAGGCATTATGTCTTTTTGTCTCCCTGCCCTAGAATTTGCGCCTTTGATTAGTCATTGGTTTGTTCTTGTCCTTTCCACCTTCTGTCTGATGTCCAGTTTGAGACCTCCTTCATATTCTTCTCCACGGGTTTGATGTTGTCATCTCCTCAGCTCTCTAGTTCTGGCACACTCTCTTCCTCAGTGGTTGTTGCTGTNTGTAGATATGTCAGCTTTGGATCACTTCCATATGTGTACAGTTCTTTGCCCACTTGCACCTTCCCTAGGAACTTCAATTGTCACACTGCCCTCAAGTTGGCAAAGTGGACTGGAGGGAAAGTTGAGCTGCTTTTCACCAGTTATCTGCATGGCCTGAAATAGGTGTTGCAGATCTCTGGGGTTATCACTGGTTCTCTGCTTGCCCTTGAATTGGCAGTGCAGATCTCCAGCAGAGGCATTATGTATTTCGTCTCCCTGCCCTCAAATCAGTGTTGGGGACTACTCAGATGCCTTCTCACTCTGTGCCATTGATTAGTCATTGGTTCATTCTTGTCCCTTCCACCTTCCATCTGATGTCCAGTTCAAGACCTCCTTTGTATTCTTCTCTGTGGTTTTGATGTTGTCATCTCCTCAGCTCTCTGGTTTTGGTGCACTCTCTTCTCCTCAGCAGTTGTTGCTGTTGCATCTTGTCATATTTGCCTAAATTCAGAAAGTAAATTTAAATCCCATACCTCTGGGTCATATATGTATTTATCTCTTGCTGCTCGCCTTGGCAGCTCTCTCCTTTGTAAATTTTCATTATTGATGTTCATTTAGAATTCCTCATTGAAACCTTCTTCTGGTAAACTGTCTAATTCACTCATATCATACATAATTTCATTTCCATTAATTTGATTTATTTTAAATTTGGTGTTTTCCTCTAGTCTCAAATCCTCGATATCTGCTATTGCTTGTTTTAAATTCTGGAAATGCAACAATCTGCCATTGTTTAGCATATACTCATTATTTGGTAGTACCTGAGTTATTTTATATGGACCTGACCAAATTGTTTTCAACTTTCAGACCTGGTTTGTGTCTGTCAGTTTCATTGGTGCAAATGCATAAACTGTGTTGCCTATTTTGTGTTCATGACCATAGATTTTTTTATTATAGTTTTGCTGTTGTCTCACGGTGGATTTCTTTGTGTTGTGGCACATTGTCTTGAGTATTGCTGTTATTTGGTTTCTTAATTGATTCACATATTGATTGTCCATCTTCTCACTGTAGGCAAAATATTGCATTGATAATGGCATTGTCACCTCTCTTCCAAACATGCCCTTAAATGGTGTTATTCCTGTTGTTGAGTGTACAGATGTGTTATAAAAGTATTTGATCATTTTGATTACTTCCCGCCACTTGTGGCCCCCTATCCTCAATGTTGTCACTCTTATCAGTTTGATCAGTGTCCTGTTCAATCTTTCTATGGCGCCATTTGCCTGCAGGTGATATGCTGTCATCCTTTTGCTCACTACTTCCAGTAAATGTGACATTTCCTGAAATAGATTACTTTCAAATTGTGGCCCCTTGTCTCTGATTATTGTCTCCATGGGTCCAAACTTTAAGATCCATTCTTTCATTACTATCTCCACAGTTGTTTCAGCCATTGTGATCTTCATGGGGATCAATCTCACGTACTTGGTGAAGTTGTCTACCATTACTAGTAAATGTTGATATCCCTCTCTGTCTTTTGATAACATCTCCAAATCTATATGTATGATTTTGTTGGGTTGTGTAACTATGATTTTTTCCAGTGGTGCTCTCTGCATTGGGAAATGCTGTTTGTGTTTGAGGAGGCATGTTGTACACTTGTTGATTATTTCCTCTGTGACTTTTCTCACTGCTGTTGTGATAAACCTTGTGTTGAAAGTGCTATCAGTTTGTGTAATGCCTAGATGGCCCTTTTTGTGCACTTTTCTTATTAAGTCTCATTTTTAGTATTTTGGTATTGTGATCCTATTGTTCTGTGCTTCCATGTATACGAGTCAATTCTTGTTTCTTTTCTATCTATACCTTTTGTAGTAACTCTATGTTAATCTTGATAGTTTTAAGCTTGGTTCCTGTACCTTCTTATGATTACATTTAGTATCACATCATCTTTTTGTTTCTCTATGATCTCTGATTCTAATATTTCTTCCTTTATTGTGATTGGCAACACTGCTTGTCCCTTCTTATCAACATTTATCTCTGGCAACTCCTCATACTCCATGTGTGGTAGGAATTGAAACCTCTTTTTCTCTCTGTCTTCTTTAGCTGCATCTCTCTGGTATTCTGGGAGCATGGTCCAGAAATCAGCATTGGTACGCAGTGTCCCTCTTTAGTGTTCAATGGTGAAGGTGAATTCATTTAAGTATTTGATCCATCTTGATACTATTCCTGACTTATCACCTGAGAATTTTTTGAGCCATGCTATGCTGCTGTTATCTGTGCAGACTCAAAATTCCCATCCAATCAAAAAGTGTCTGAATTTTTTTTATGCTCTTGATCAGCACAAGCATCTCTAATTTTGTTGATCAATAGTTCTTCTTGCTTGGTTTTAATTTCTGACTAAAAAACTGTATTGGCACTTCTTTGTTGTTCTTCAGTTGTCCAAGTGTTGCTCTGATTGCTACCTTTTTAGCGTCGCAGTCTAGGATGAATGTTTCACTGTAGTCAGTCATATTCAATGATGGCAGTTTGGCTCACTCTTCTTTTATATTGTCTAGTTCTTCCTGTTCTTGCCACGTCCATATAAAAGGCACTGACTTCCTCATTAGCTGTGTCATCTTAGCAGTCTTCCCCACAATGTTGGGTATAAATGTTCCATAATAGTTAAGAACTCCATTATGCTCTGTATGTCTTTTTTGTTGTTTGGCTTCTCTATCTTCTGGATCATATCTCTTGCCTTGTCTTTCATGCATATTCACCCCTTCTTGATCACTTGTCCTAGGAATATGATTTTCTCCTTTAATATATTGCATTTGTTGCCATTGATTCTTAAGCCAACTTTTTCCAGGATCAATAGTGTTATTTCCAGTTGCCCTAAGTGCTCTTCTATCATGTTGCTTGTTACAATGATATTTTTGATGTACATGTTAACTCCTTCCTCCATTTTGTGTCTCTTGTTCTTTAATACTTTTGTTATGTACTTCTGGAATGTTGCCAGTGCCTTACATAAACCAAAAGCCATGTATATCCATTTGTACAAACCTTATGGAGTTATAAGTGCCATCTTTTTGATATCTTCCTCTTCCATTCTAACTTGCCAATATCTTGCATAGATCTATTGACGTGTAATATTTGTGCTTACTCACTTTGTATAGAATGTCTTCTATTCTAGGAAGCAGGTATGAGTCCTTTTTTGTTAAATTGTTCAGCTTTTGGAAGTCTATGCATAGTCTGTATTTTTCTCCTTGCTTCATGAATACTGTTGGCGCCACATATGGACTTTCACTGGGTCAAATTATTTTGTTGTTGATAAAATTCATTGAGTATTCTATTGTATTTGTCCTTCAGCTGCTCTGGCACTTGTGTTACTGGCAGCTTTATTGGCTTGTTCATTGTTGTGATTATCTTGTGTGCTTTGCCTATCACATAGCCCATGCTTATTTCTCTGTAATTGAATATCTGTTTGTGTCTCTCCAGCACCTCTCTGAATTGTTGTAATTGTGTTTCATTTAGGTGTTGGTATTTCTCCTGTTTTATACTGGTCTTCTTCACTTGCTTTCATCTCTTTGCTCTCAAGTCAGCTGTGGGGAGTACTTGCTACATTGATGGTTTTTGTCCACTTGACCTTGAGTTGGCAGTGTGGAGTACCTCCTGTTTTTGTTTGCAAGTCCTCAAATCAACCATACAAACTACTCTGCTCATCAATGTCTTCCATTGTTCTAAAAATGGCTTTGATGCTGGACTTGACATACTTTCTGAGTATTCATACATTTGTTTTCCTTATGTTGATGTTATGATTAGTTGCATTTAGTATCAGTATTCTCCCTTTTGTGTTTTTTATGGCACACACACTTGAAAGCATCAAAACTCTTTTTGAATTGATCCCTTTGTTATTGTAGATCATTATATCTGCTGTGATCTCTTCTTCTGCTTTAATTTAATACATCCTCCACTGATATGGCTGCAGCTTTATGTCTTCTTCCAGTTCAAATACTATTGTTGATAGCTTTCCTTCTTGCTCCTTGATTTTGATTTCCTCTTCCCTCAGTTTAATTGTTCTATTGGAGTAATTTATTACACATCCATTTTTTGTTAGGAAGTCATTGCCTAGTATCACCTCATATGGTGATAAATTGTTGTGATTGTCTATTACTACTAGCAATTGTTCAAAGGTTGTATTTGCTATCCTGATTTGTACTGCATTGAGCTTGCCATTTGTATCTATGTATTCTCCAGATGCATTAATTAGTCTTTTGTTTGATCATTCCAAATCTTCTTGTTTAAATCACAGTTTCATTGTGCATTCATGTGTTATTATCAATGTTGCCACTCCCATGTTGATTGTTGCCTTTGTTAATATTCCATTTAGCATTATTGTTATTGTGTTGATATTGTTCAAGTTTGTCAAGATCATTATCAGTGCTTGGTTTTTTGGAGTCAGTGCTTGAGCTAATTTTCCAATTCTTCTTCTGTTTGGGGATCTTCCAATAATTCTGCTTCATACTTGATTACATCCTCATCTTTGTAATATGCTTCCTCTTCTCTGATCATATTGATTTGTTTTCTGCATTCATCTTTCCTGTGACCCTTCTGTCCACAGTTGTAACACTTAATGTCTCTCTCTCTCTAATTTTCTTTGAATTCCCTTTTTGCTTTTTATGTTGATGAACTTCTCTGTCTTCTTTTCCTTATAAGCTTTTGTATTCCCTGTCTGTGTTTTATAACTGTTTCACCATTCTGTCAGCTTTTCTTTATTCCATACTGCTTTCTTGTAGATATGAGCATTGTTTTCAATTGTTGCCTGTATGTCAATGGGTTTCCTAATCATATTCTCCAACTTGTCATCCATGTCACATTTAATTTCAAATTGGGTTCAAATATTCTCTGGCATTCCCTTGCAAATGTGGGAAAAAGGTCGTATTTTGAATATTTGTTTCCCTTTGAGCTGAGTGTCACCAGTCACTCCACCTGCTGGATGTAATTTCATATGTTGTCTCTGATTAACAGTTTGTAGTCTTGTTTCATGTCAGTATCTAAGAGTAGATAGTGTTGGGATGCCACTCCTGTTAGGTATAATGGAAATCTTGCAGCTGCTGCCTGTTGGTTTACTTTCCTTTCAGCCATTGTGATCTTAAACATTTGCAGCAATTCAAGAAAAGTTGGGTTGTAGCTTTCACCTTTCTCTTGAATTTTGGCAAGGTTGCTTTGTTTTGTTACGACTGTATTCTGGTAGCATCAAGCTCTTGTAGGTTGGTCTCCTTTGTACATTTGTCTATTCATTTATTGTGAGTTGGTTCATTACTGCTTTTGTAATTTCATCAATAATTTTTTTTTCTCTTCTTCCTCTTCTTCTTCTGCTTCTGTAAATCATTTCTTGAAATTTGTGGGTGACGCCTGTAGGCTCCTCTCTTTTAATTGCTGAACTGTTATTTCATGCATTCTTGTTGCATTTGGATTTTCCTCTTTGTTTTCTCATATCACTCTCAGTTTGTATCTCAGATCTTCTAGCTCTCATTTCTGGTTTTCACAGTTCTTGTCTCTGTCCAGCTCTGTTGACCTGAGCTTGTCTTGTAGCTGTTCTATTTCTTGGGCTTGAATGTTGTTGTCTAGAATTAGCTGCCTGTTTTGATCTTCTAATTGTTGGCATATGTTTTCCCATTTTGTGTTCTNAAGCTTTTGTATTCCCTGTCTGTGTTTTATAACTGTTTCACCATTCTGTCAGCTTTTCTTTATTCCATACTGCTTTCTTGTAGATATGAGCATTGTTTTCAATTGTTGCCTGTATGTCAATGGGTTTCCTAATCATATTCTCCAACTTGTCATCCATGTCACATTTAATTTCAAATTGGGTTCAAATATTCTCTGGCATTCCCTTGCAAATGTGGGAAAAAGGTCGTATTTTGAATATTTGTTTCCCTTTGAGCTGAGTGTCACCAGTCACTCCACCTGCTGGATGTAATTTCATATGTTGTCTCTGATTAACAGTTTGTAGTCTTGTTTCATGTCAGTATCTAAGAGTAGATAGTGTTGGGATGCCACTCCTGTTAGGTATAATGGAAATCTTGCAGCTGCTGCCTGTTGGTTTACTTTCCTTTCAGCCATTGTGATCTTAAACATTTGCAGCAATTCAAGAAAAGTTGGGTTGTAGCTTTCACCTTTCTCTTGAATTTTGGCAAGGTTGCTTTGTTTTGTTACGACTGTATTCTGGTAGCATCAAGCTCTTGTAGGTTGGTCTCCTTTGTACATTTGTCTATTCATTTATTGTGAGTTGGTTCATTACTGCTTTTGTAATTTCATCAATAATTTTTTTTTCTCTTCTTCCTCTTCTTCTTCTGCTTCTGTAAATCATTTCTTGAAATTTGTGGGTGACGCCTGTAGGCTCCTCTCTTTTAATTGCTGAACTGTTATTTCATGCATTCTTGTTGCATTTGGATTTTCCTCTTTGTTTTCTCATATCACTCTCAGTTTGTATCTCAGATCTTCTAGCTCTCATTTCTGGTTTTCACAGTTCTTGTCTCTGTCCAGCTCTGTTGACCTGAGCTTGTCTTGTAGCTGTTCTATTTCTTGGGCTTGAATGTTGTTGTCTAGAATTAGCTGCCTGTTTTGATCTTCTAATTGTTGGCATATGTTTTCCCATTTTGTGTTCTGCTCCTGGAAGCATTTGTTTGATTGTGCTAATTGTGTTGTTAGTGCTTTAATGTCTTTCTGGAAGTTTTCACTTTGTTTCTCTAGGTGATTGTCCATTTCAATTTTTAGTTCATTCATTGTGTTTTCATTCTCCTGCTCCAGTTTTGCCATTCTTTCCACCAACAATTGTATCTCAGATCTTAGTATTGTTTCTGTTTTATTTGTTTGTCTTAAAATATTTAAGACTTCACTGGATCCTGTTTCTGGGGACATGTATAGGGTTTCCAGTTCTGTGGGGGATACATCTGTTTCAGAGCATGTTCTCCTTGGGGTGGGGGTTGCCTTGCTTGTGCCTTTCTTGGTGATACCTTTCCTTCCTCTTGTATTTGTCATTTTGATTTACAATTAGTAGTGGCTAGCAGTTTGGTAAGTAACCCAATACTATTTAGGTATGCTATCATCACAGTTCCTCTCCATGGTTCCATGGTGGACTCTGGCCAAATCTGATATCTGAACCAATCCACATTCATGTTCCTCTGTAGGTCATGAAATGTTCTAACTGTGACTGTTTATACCAAAATTTCTCTAATGATGCAATCCTCAAGCAACACAACTGCAATGTAATAGATAAGCACATGTGTTGTAATTGTTAATTACCCAGTGGTTATGTAAGCAGCTGTTGTGGGGCTATACACAGCATGCTAAATCAGTGGTTTTCTGTATTACATTATTAGCATGATTTGCCATAGAGAATTTACATGAAGTTGCTTTGGTCCTTTTGTAGTATCCACTACCAGGCTTCAACAGAGAGTTAATTATTCTTTTAAATTATTATTTCCTGTTGCATGTGAGTAGGGATGCACTGATATTAATTCTTTACTCTGACATGAGATACATTGTTATTAACTTGTATTAATTTCAAGTAACCCAATACTATTCAGGTATGCTGTCCTTGCAGTTCCTCTCCATGATTCCACTGTGGACTCTGGCCAACTCTGATCTCTGAACCAATCCACATTTCATGTGCCTCGGTTGTTGATTGAGTAGTTGCAAGTCTCAGCTCAACAAAGTAACTTATGTGTTCCGTATCCTAACTCAGTGCAGCTTTCAAGGCTGGATGTAACTGACTTAAATTCAATTTGTAATGTGTAATTTTGTACTTCACAACCTGGCAATGTCACTAGTTGCTTAATAATTACAATATTATCACAGCCTTTAAAAATCAATGATTTCTCCTTGCAATTCACAGTTGTATTCCCAAAGAATTTTCTACCCAACTATATGATGTGATAAAACATCTTCAATGAGAACAATGTTCTCAGTACCATCCATTTAGTCAAACAGTCTGGCATACAATCCATTCTAAATTCATTAGTATTAATGACATGTTTTTTACAATCATTGAATTCTCTGTCTTATGAGAATAATAACACACATTTTTGTAATTAAAACTACAGAGTAAAATAATTCTTAGCTCAAATTAAGACAAAATAATTTGATACTTAAATTTTAATATTTGGCAAGTTTAATGAAGGGTCCATTAAAGGACCATACCCATTTTGTAAAGATCTTGGTCATTTTTATTTAGCTAAGTTATTTATAATTTTTAGACATATTTAACAATGTTAAAATATAAAATATATAAATGGTCATGAAATGTTCTAACTGTGACTGTTTATACCAAAATTTCTCTAATGATGCAATCCTCAAGCAACACAACTGCAATGTAATAGATAAGCACATGTGTTGTAATTGTTAATTACCCAGTGGTTATGTAAGCAGCTGTTGTGGGGCTATACACAGCATGCTAAATCAGTGGTTTTCTGTATTACATTATTAGCATGATTTGCCATAGAGAATTTACATGAAGTTGCTTTGGTCCTTTTGTAGTGTCCACTACCAGGCTTCAACAGAGAGTTAATTATTCTTTTAAATTATTATTTCCTGTTGCATGTGAGTAGGGATGCACTGATATTAATTCTTTACTCTGACATGAGATACATTGTTATTAACTTGTATTAATTTCAAGTAACCCAATACTATTCAGGTATGCTGTCCTTGCAGTTCCTCTCTGTGATTCCACTGTGGCATCTGGCCAACTCTGATCTCTGAACCAATCCACATTTCATGTGCCTCGGTTGTTGATTGAATAGTTGCAAGTCTCAGCTCAACAAAGTAACTTATGTGTTCCCTATCCTAACTCAGTGCAGCTCTCAAGGCTGGATGTAACTGACTTAAACTCACTTTGTAATGTGTAATTTTGTACTTCACAACCTGGCAATGTCACTAGCTGCTTAATATACATTACTTCAGCCATAAACCAATAACTATTGGCTTTAATTAACATACTTGCAACTTCCTACCTTACATTTAGATAACAATACATGCTCGGTATTTTTATTAGTCTATTTATAGGTCACCTAATTAGACAATGTAATATAGATATTACCTAGAGTAGGCTACCTAGCCTTATCTCTGATAATCAATTATTTAATACATGCAAACAAATGAATCAATAGTCAGCTAAATGGAGAAAAACTCCTATTCATACATCTAACATAAATGCAGGTTCATGGCTTGGATCAAGGACCCCCGAATCGCTCCCGATGTGTGCCCAAGCTACTACTACTGCATCTACCATTTAGCTTGACATGATTTATAAATAAGCAAACCGAATAAAATCTAAAGATAAGATTTTCAAAGAATTTACTTCAACAGTTTCCAAATTGATTCTCACTCTATTTATAGTTAAATTCATTTGAAATTTGAATTTATTTGTCTGCCAAAATGGCTAAAAATAATGGAAGCGTTTTTCCCCCTTTGTTTAGTCAAATTATTTGTCGACAAGTGCTAATTTGCTATATTGTTTCTTAGTTGCATCTTACAAACATAATGATAATAATTAAATTTAAATTATTTATAATCAATAAATAATAATTTGATCTTAATTCTGACTAATCATCGGATCTTTTCTTCTTAGCAGCATTATGCTTTGGATTATGCTACACACCCTCCTCAGCTTGCGTTATTTTTAGCACTGCTCGTTCTCCGTGGACTAATTCATCAGCTTTTCTAATTACTGTTTCCACGCAGGGGTCGCTCCAGCTTGTAGTCGCAAATTCAGGTTGTTTTGTCATCTTGAGTACCGCCTCTCTTTCTGTTGTTATGGTGCTATGATAGCGTAAAAACTTTGCCTCTTTGATCTTTTCTGAGATTGGTGTTATCTCTCTGAGTTCATTCATTTTGGCTGAAAAAATGTCCTAAAATTTCCTGTAGAGATGTATGCCCTTTATCACTATCATCAATGTCATTTGCGTGTCTGCTCTACCTGTATGCGCCATTTCTTCACGTATTGTTGTGTTCAGATACAAAAATGTGAAAACTTTCCTGAGGCTTCTTGTGTTTGCTACGTCTTTGTAGAAGAAACTTATGTTTTCTTTAACTTCTTTTTCTGTAATCATTGTTGGATCGTTCTTGTTTAACCTCATCATTGTTACTATTTCCACATGTTTAGTGACATCGTAGAATTGGTATTTCTTGTCCCACAGATCTAGATTGACCACATCGTTCACTCCCAAATATAGCATTATCGCCTTTGTTGTTTGTTTGTCTATTTCATCTCGTAATTTGTTTAGTTGCTCATTTATTGGTTTCCCTTGTGTGTACAGCTGATAAGGAGTTATTGCTCCTTCAACATATACTCTTTGTTTGTTGTCAGTAGTGATATTAAGGCAGGCTTGATCCCACAAAATGACCTTGAGCTCTGCGATATCAAGGGGGTGTTTGCAAATGTTAATTAGTGAGTCATTCTACTTGACAGGTGTTTTGACATCTTACTAATGGGTTTTTAGTGACGTCAGATATTTTTAAGTATGTCTACTAATGGATTTCAATTAGTAATGCTTTTAATTGATTTACATGTTGGGGCCATTTTTTGGTATGAGTAATTTCACTTTGATAATATCACGGGCCATTTTTTTGGTATGAGTAATTTCACTTTGATAATATCACATTTGTTTGCATTATGCCATGTTAATATATACCTTATTATAACAACCCCTATCGGGATACGTACACATAATATTACAAACTAATTTTACATAATTTCGAAAAGGTTATACATACATTGCTTATATCGTTTTTGAGAGGCTTCAAAAAACATATTTCGCATTTTGTAAAAATATTCCTTGTTATCACACATTTTCGTTTTCGTCAATACATGTGGAAAATATTAAACATAGTTAAACAAAAAGTGATCGCAATCCGTTGTAATAAAAACGTTTAAAATTTTTATAGACACTAGTAAAAAACACGATTGTCTAGTTTACATGTTAAAAAACAAAACTAATTTAATACACATGGAAAAATATTAAATATAGAAATTAAACAAAGAGATCGCATATTCGCTATACTTAATGGTGTAATACATAATAAAACCAGTATACATTTTCGGAAAGAGTACCGAAATTCGCCTTATAAAAAAATGCTGCATGCAATCTTATTTATTAATATAATTTATACACACTCATATACATTTTTTCAAAAAATAAATATACACGCTTGCAGATTGTTACATCTTTTACCAACTTTTATACATCTAACTTTTTCTTTACCATCTCTTTTGGTTTATTTTTTTTTTGGGTTGTACACATTTGGTGACCATTTCACTGCTTTTATCAACTTTTCCATGTTGTTCACTCTTACTTGCTTTTTATAATGTTATATGGTTGCATGCATTACATGGGTTTTCCGGCTTTCACTGCTTTGTTGACTTTTCCATGTTTTTACAGCTTGTATACGCTTGGTGACTGACGCATCTTTATCGATTTACACACCATTGTTCAACTTTATTTGATTTTATAGACTTTTGTTTACACAATTGTATATGTCACATGGTGTTCAACTCTTCCAATGTATTATATCACAAAATTAGTCGCAATTCTGCATTTGATCTAAATGTAATAAACTTGAAAAACGCGTATATAGACGAATAAACTATTAAAAAAATAAAAAAAAATCGTTTTAAAAATAAAAAACGGGTACAATGGAAAGAGAAATATTACAACACAGTATATAAGCGGTGATAGTAAAATATGGAAAAACCTATTGTAATGTAATTCGCATTGGTATTTAAAAAATAATTGCGTCTAAATATTTCTCATTAGCCAACTCAATCAATCGCAAAAATAATTAAAAACATTTGAGTTTTTCATAATTTACTTTTAATCAAAAGCGTATATAAAATTTACATGGAAAAAACTTAAACATATCCGATTTTAAAAATAAATGGTAAAAAACAATAGCGCATGCAATCTTAATTCAACATTCATAGTATAGCTGACACGTAAATAAATTATTAAAAACATGGAAGCGAAATACTAAATGAATACA
>CABFPE010000015.1:278144-314998 GCA_900660155.1 Hofstenia miamia
ATTCAATCAACAACAGAGGCACATGAATGTGGATTGGTTCAGAGATCAGAGTCGGCCAGATGCCACAGTGGAATCACAGAGAGGAACTGCAAGGACAGCATACCTGAATAGTATTGGGTTACTTGAAATTAATACAAGTTAATAACAATGTATCTCATGTCAGAGTAAAGAATTAATATCAGTGCATCCCTACTCACATGCAACAGGAAATAATAATTTAAAAGAATAATTAACTCTCTGTTGAAGCCTGGTAGTGGATACTACAAAAGGACCAAAGCAACTTCATGTAAATTCTCTATGGCAAATCATGCTAATAATGTAATACAGAAAACCACTGATTTAGCATGCTGTGTATAACCCCACAACAGCTGCTTACATAACCACTGGGTAATTAACAATTACAACACATGTGCTTATCTATTACATTGCAGTTGTGTTGCTTGAGGATTGCATCATTAGAGAAATTTTGGTATAAACAGTCAGTTAGAACATTTCATGACCATTTATATATTTTATATTTTAACATTGTTAAATATGTCTAAAAATTATAAATAACTTAGCTAAATAAAAATGACCAAGATCTTTACAAAATGGGTATGGTCCTTTAATGGACCCTTCATTAAACTTGCCAAATATTAAAATTTAAGTATCAAATTATTTTGTCTTAATTTGAGCTAAGAATTATTTTACTCTGTAGTTTTAATTACAAAAATGTGTGTTATTATTCTCATAAGACAGAGAATTCAATGATTGTAAAAAACATGTCATTAATACTAATGAATTTAGACTGGATTGTATGCCAGACGGTTTGACTAAATGGATGGTACTGAGAACATTGTTTGCATTGAAGATGTTTTATCACATCATATAGTTGGGTAGAAAATTCTTTGGGAATACAACTGTGAATTGCAAGGAAAAATCATTGATTTTTAAAGGCTGTGATAATATTGTAATTCAATGGAATTGTGATGACACAATTAATACAGTAAGTGAAGCTGATATATGTGCTACACTTGAGGAGCAAGAAGTTTATTGGAGATACGACAGGCAATTCAAAGGAATGCTTATCCGCATTTTGCAAGGGGCAACTAAGAATATGCGCTATTAATATAGAAGAAGACGTAAGGTTAGAATTTTTCAAATTCCCGATGATAGGGAAGAAGAAAATTCTGCCACTTCAGAATCGGAAGATGAAGAAGAATCTTTTTGTGAAAGTTCTTCAGATGAAGAAATAAATTCTCAACCTTTCGGTAGTCAAAGAGAATATAGACTTTTATGTAAAATATCCAACTTGCCTTTAAAATACCCCTTATGGAAGGGATCACAAGAATATCCATCTGACATAGGCACACCTATGGAATATTTTGAACAATATTTTACAGAAGAATTTGTTGATTTAATTTGCAATCAATCAAGTTTATATTCAATGCAAAAAACCCAAATTCTTCATTTAATATTTCATTTCTTAAATTTGGTGTGCTTTGTAGAATTGCTCTTTACATGCCCTTATATAATGTTAGTTGCTGTGTAAGGCTATGCTCAACGGTTGCAAGGTTTTCTACAATTTCAGATTTAATGTCGAGAGGTGAATGGCTTGAAATTAAAAAAATCTGCATTTTGTGGACAATAGTAATTAATCTCCAGATTCTCTTGAAGATTTTAAATTTAGACCTCTAATTGATCATTTTAATAAAGTTTGTAGCAATGTTCCTTTAGAAGAAACTCGATTGATGAACAAATTGTGCCAATGAAAACGAAGCGAAGTAAATTTAGGCAATATAATCCCAAAAACCAAAAAAGTGGAGCTTCAAAATATTTATGCTTACGGATAGCACTGGAATTATTTCGAAAATAGAATTTTATATTGGAGCACGTGAACCCTCCAGTCAAATATTATTCCATTAGTTTTGACTCTACACCTGATAACTCACTTATTGATAAATTGTCATTTGTGGTCCGATATGTTTTAGATGGTAAAATATAATAACGGTTTATTCAATTTCTTCGTTTGATGCGCATGATGGTGAAACTTTAACTGATGTTGTGTTCAATGTATTAAGAGATAATAATTTGAAGCTAGAAAACTGTCGTGGTCAATCTTACGACAATACTGTTAATATGACAGGTTGTTACAAAGGTCTTCAGGCTCGCATTTTGGAAAAGAACAACCCATTCACTAAATTTGGTTGGACAAAGATCAGCAGAATCATGCTTTCAAGCAACACAATTTTTCTCTCTCATACAACTAGTGTATGTTCTCTTTAAATACTCAACAAAACGGTGGTATCTCTTGGTTAATTTACAGTCACTTTCTCAGAAACGTTTGTCATGTTGTGCCGATGCCATAAAAGCATTACTTTTCAATTATGACAGCTTTTTGAGATGGAAGGAAACACCTTTGAAAAACCTGAGACAAGATAATATGCATCAAATATAGCTAAAAAGCTTTGCCATTTAGTTTTCCTTTTACTTCATTTTTGGCATGACATACTATCAATAATGTTGCAAAGCCCAGAAATGTCTCCTTCCAATGCTTTATCTGAATATAAGTCGTTGCATAATTATGTAAAAGAACTAAGAGGTCAATATTATTATTAGGAAGAGAAGACACTAGTATATATTACAAAAAACAATTCGTTCAACAAAGGACTGCTAGATGTGGTAGGAAAATTCATTTTTTGATGGTCCAGCAGAGGTTGTGAATACACAACTGAGTTCTCGTGAAAAATTAGAATCAATACATTCTTAAAAATATTAGATTATCTGAAACTCTCTATTATTCAGAAACAAACATCATACAACAATCTCAATGATAAATTTGGATTCTTTCAACAACTACTCTCACTATCACCAATAGAAATAGAACAAGCCTGTGCATTACTTGGAGATACATACAACAGCGGGGTGTGTAAATTGGATCTTACAAGTGAAGTAAAACATTTTCAAACATACATAACTGAGAATCCATCAATAGAAACTAATACAAATATTTCTAATGTTCACCAATCTCTGTATAACAAAAAAGCCCCAAATATTGATATAATATTTCGAATATACTTGTCAAAGATGATCACAAATTGTAGTACAGATCACTCATTTAGTAAACTACGTTTGTAAAAATGATCTGAGAGGCTCTATGTCAGAAGACGGGTTAAACAGCTTAACTATAATGTCTATTGAAAATGATGTCTTGGAAAAAATACACTTCTCTGAGATAATAAGAGATTTCGCAATTTCCAAAACAAGAAAGAAATTTTTTTCAGAAAATTTATAAACTTCGTTTGTTTTATTATGATTTCATTAAATTTTTAATGTCATGAGACTTTTATTAAAACATTAAGTGTCCGTATTTGAAAACTAGTTAAGAGAGCCCTTAATAAATGAAATGCCCAGGGGCCCAGAGATTGTTTTACACGGCCTGTCTGGAACCATCGCTATTTAAGTAATACAGGAGCAGGAATTATGTAATGGTGTTTTAACTTTAAAAGAAAAGGTCGAAGTTCCAAACTTCTACAACATATGAATATTATTTATATATTCATTGTCAAGGACGTCTGAATTATTGACATAATTATGTAAATAATTCAGACGTCCTTGACACTGTCCTATACTACATATACACTTTTTATTGTTTATTATTACTATACTTTTACAATAAGCAAATGATTTTTTTGCTTTAACCCGGAAATTGTTGTGTTTTCAAAAACGTAACACATCAAAATAACTAGTGAAATTTATATAAAGCGCATTATTTCTAAGCAAATTAATATAGATGTCAGGACCCAGCCTCGTACCGAAATGTTATTTTTGGCCCCCTACCTGGTACCAGTCCTACAGCAACCATCTATCGTCCCGCAAACCTCTACTTGGGATTTAATTTTTGAGTTGCCTCAAAGAATCCTAACCTATTTCTATAAAATTTTTACATTATAGCATTCTGATTTTGTAGAAAATGATAAACATTTAAATGTTATAGTATTTTTATAAAGAAATGATACATATGGTTGAGTTTAGATAGTTATAAAAATCTCATACAACTGTAGAAATGTTAATGGAAATTTACACATTGTTCCACGAGTAAATTGATGTCTCTTCCACTTTTGTAAATTTTATATTTAAAATTCCTATTTTCTCATATCTCCAGAATAGAAGGATGAAGGGGATGATTAGCATATGAATGTGCCTGTATGAAAAACATTGCTGACAACTTATCCTTTATTTCTTTTAAAGATGATAATTGGATTTCATATCCAAAAAAACTTTAGTGCTCTTCGCAGACTATTTTTGATGAGCCTACATACACAGAAGTGATTTGCATAATTTTAATGCTTCCATAAGCAAGCATGCTTCGTGTTTGCGGAAATTGATGTTATGATTAAAAACTACTGGTTAAGCGTAATTTCACAATTGTATACCTTGAAATCAGTAATATTTTAATGTTTTACTATTATCGAATTAGTAGCGACATTGAAACAATCTTACCATCATGATTATACATGCTTCTCCTCTCGTATAATTTTCATTCATTTTTATTGTATACTTTACAACTAAATTGATATCGTTTTTCATTGAAAATTTAAAAATTGTGGAGAAATATGTTTCACGATGGTAGAATCTAACACCACGGTGAGCAGCACATTTGGAGAACAATTCTAAGCAAAAAATATACGTAATTGTATAAGATTTATCTCGTATGACGTTTTCCAATTACTTATGTTTTATGATTTTAGCAGTAGGAGAGAGTATATTGATAATAAAGAGGATTGATTTACTCATTGAATCCCCAGTGGAAGTATCTGCTCCTTCAGATGGAAATAGTGATGAATGAGAATGTAACCACTAATTCAGGTTGGATGCAGTAATATCAACCAATTGCAGATCGCATTTTTAAAAGTTTGCGTTTTATTTCGAATGAGATGGTCGTGCTTAGTGAACACTCTAGTTCATTATTGTATATTATTTATCATACATCATGTCAAGAAGAACTGGAGCATCTAAGTAAAAAGAAATCAATCTGTCTAGAAAAGCAAGAACTTGCGGACATGCACCTATTTGTATTTTAACTAAGAGAAGATGACAACAAATCTACAATAACAGAAGCAACGCGGAAAGATTCTGAAAATCAATTGTCAGCCGAAAACTCGAATACTATTCATCGCAGTACTCGACAGCCAAAGCATATAAAACCAGGTACAAATTTTCAAATTTCGGGTACATCAATGTTTAAGAAGCTGCGATCACACAAATTGTTGCATGACAAAGTAACGAGTGCAAATTCATATCCTGGCGCAACTACAAAAGAAATGAAAGCAGTAGCTGATATGTATGACGAGACTCACATTGACACAGTCGAAATGATATACTCAGGAATCTTATAGGCTATAAAGCAAGGCTGTACTCCTAAATAATTAAAAAGGGGGGGCTCCATATTTGAAAACTGATATTTATGTTATACAGTAGAACTCCTCTATAGTGAATTGCGGTTGGTTACTATAGAGGATTCAGTTCATTATTGAGGATGACAAAAATACTTCAGTTACTCTGACTTGTATTTATTGCAAGTATATAATCAAATGAAATATCGAACTTTTTGTTGCCCAAGAAATCAAAGTTTTGAAATTCTGTCTGATTAGTCTAGACAAATACAAGTGCTTCTAATTAGTCTCAAATCTGGGTCTCTGCTCATGTTGTTATGCAAAATAAATGCAACATCTGAATTCTTCTCGCATTATGGAATTATACAATAATTCAAAATCAGCATACATCCCAAAATTCATTCGATATCACAGCACTTATCTTCAATTAAAATTGTTCTGAAGAATATATCGATTTGTCCCTAAAACAGCACGCTTCAGAATTCCGACAAAATATTCTATTGATAGCATCAATTGGATTGAGTTCGATTTCTTCAATTTCAGTTACTAGTGCTTTGAATTCCTCTAATTGAATTGCTTAAACACGAACTTCAGTTACTTCGTAGTTTCAACAAAGGTTCTATGTAAAAAAAGAAGAAATCGTTATTAGTGTAGGCGTTGTAACAATTGCATTCAACCATTCCTGATACTACTACAATAATTACGTCCTTAACAAATAAATACACAAACAAATGAAATTACAAAGAATACAAAGAATAAGGTATAGAACAACGAAATACAATAAAATAGATAATTAAGATAGTATTGATCATGCCACCTAGCAGCGTTAGGGTGCCCGGAAATGCGCTGATTAAGAGAACGAGGCTAACTATTTCTCTTTTTACAGATGCTTTGGTATCTTATAAACACTACATATTAACAACATGTACAAATAACTAGTAGCTAATAAATACGAAAAGCGAGTAAGCTGGTTGATACTAGGAACCAGTACCTGCCGATGTTACAATAGTATTGATCAGACTATTTCTAGCAGTTGTGGAGAACCCATATGTTGCATATCTTCCGCATGTCAAGCTACTCCGTCAAATTTTTTAAAACGGTATCTTTGCTGATATTCAAGCTATCACTGAGTGAGCGTGTAGTCAATAGGCAAAATCAGATCACCAACAATGAGCATTTTTGTAGTGACAATGTTTTCTAAAGTTAATGACGAGCGTGGTCGATCGCATTTGGGTTGATTGGTAAATGATTATTTTCACCACTTTTAAATTCTCTACACCAACGTTTTATGGTGGAATAGCTTGTTGAGTTCATTGCAAAAATATTGGATATCTTGTTGTAAATCTCTGTTTGCGAAGAACTGTGTTGACACTCAAGAAAAGTGTAAAACCTTCCATATTCAACGTTATAATTCATTGTCGCGGCAGTAAATAGACATTACACAAAAATCAATAGTTGCACACAATTAAATATTGAGGTAACAAGTTTTTATATTTTATATGCAACAGAGCATATCTTCAGTGAATAAAACTAATAATTTCTTTCTCTTCTATACACACTCCATTGAGATACACAGGCAAGGGTCATTACTAAATAGACACACCAAATATACAAACATTATGCAAATATATACAATAAAATAAAGTAATATATACAATAATTCTACCAGAATAGGGATAAATTACTATAAGGATTTCAAGAACGAGATATTGTATAATCATTGTAGAATTTGCATCCTTACTATAGATATACTTTCGATTAAGGAAAATTTCAATGTAGAATAATTAAATTATTAAAAACAAATTTAAAATTTAAAGAGAATAAAGGAAGACTGGAATAGCAAATCCATAATTGCTACTACAGGGTGAACCAGAATTCACTACATATAATATAATACTAGGAAATGCATATTACATTTAAAATAAGTAATCTGTTAAATTTTCAAAATGCTGAATTAATCAATGTTAGTGGCATCGATCTATATGTCTAACGTGTCTCCTACAAACCCATGCATTCTAATAGTTTCTGATGAATAAAAAATAAGGTCAAATGCACATTATTTACTACTTTTCAAAGCTACGAATAACATCAAAAACTATATTGAAATCTATAGGTTTATTGCTTTATATAAATATTAGAAAATATTCAGTTGATAGTTACAAAATGTTCCAAAATAAATATTTACAACAAAATATAACCAAATGACAAATATCCAAAATATTTTATTCAGTGCTAAGTTATTGTCGAGTGTATTTTCCCCAAATGTGAAGAAGAAAAACCGACGCAATAAATACCAGACTCATTACAAGAACTGGGACAGGACCTCTAAAATAGATTTATCATGTATGACAAGCTAAAACTGTATTATTGAGTAATATAAGTTATCAAATACAGAGAACTAATTATTGATGATTACAAAAACTACTACAGCATAACCCGATTTAACGCCACTCATTGTAAAAAAACAATATTTGGCGTTAAACGGGGTGGCCGATAAATCGGGTAAAGCATATTATAGCTGTAAATGTTAATCTATTCCAAATTTACATTATTATATGTAGCACAAATTGAAGAAAAAAGAAGACAAATGTATTATTTTAACCTTAAACTGCCCAGACAATATTCCAAACTTTCCACGTTTCTTGAAAAAATCATAATATAACTTAAAAACAAAAAAATGTTCAAAATTACATTCAAACATTCAATAGATGAGATCACTATTAAACTTTTTTTGAAAATGTGAAGAAACAATTGTCATTTTAAAAGGACATTTGGGTGTTTAATGTTAAGAAATCAGTTATTTTGGATATTTCATTTTATATACAATTTCAGCAAAAAGTATTTTCGAAACATTGTTCAGAAATGGATTCACATTCACTAAAATGTGTCTAGGATGGCGCTAATTCGGAGTTATCTATCAATGTGCTAGGCCGAGTTCGTGATAAATAGAGGTCATACTGTAGTTGCTAAACGAAGAGATATTGAATCAAATGCAAAACCGTGTCATATTAGAACTACTCTTGAGTTTAAAGGATATTTACAAATTGTTTAAACTACTGTTAATTATTTTCTTTCCATATATTTGTTTTTGTTAATTTAATTGCTAATTTGCAGTTGCAGGTTTTGTGGTTGAAAATTTGAAATGTGCCGTTGTGGTAAGGACTACGCCACGAAATCAAATCTAACGTTTATAACAATCTTACACTTTGATGCCAGGAGAGTCCTCGGTGTAAAACTTCCACATGTTACTGCCAGTTCCTCGTGATCTTGATACCGACGCAGAAGATGACGTACTCTTACTAAACAAAGCAAATGAAAGCCCAACTTAGACTAATGGGAAAACTTATCTATATAAATGTAGGCATTTCGGATAGAAATTGATGTTTGCAATAATCAATTTATTCGCTATATGATTAAATAAACAATCCATAAAATGTAACAATTTAAGAGCAACATTAAGTAACAAATTCGAATACACATATTTACAAATACATTTACTTCACAATGCATCTATTCATTTATGCACATACTTCAAATGTTTAGCTTTCAAACTACGATGGGTTTTATATTTGCTAATTTCTTATATAGTAAAAATTTAGGTTATTAACCTCAACCGAAAAATACGAATTTTGATGTATTAAGAGGAATTTAAAATTTATCCAATTAAAATGCTGGCTATAATTAGTATATAAATAAAAGTTGAATCATTAGCGTGCGGAATACAGCAACAAGTTGAACAAAAAAATTATATCATTTTCAATGACAGACGCAAAAATTATTTTTTCAGGTTAGTCTGAAATTTAAGATTGAAATCACAAACCACATTAATTCACAAATGCAAATTATATGTTTGTTCTATAGCTATCACGTATGTATATATATATCCCGCTTTTTCTTATAAAAAATGCAAAAACCTTATACCGGGAAACGATCCAAAATTTCTAAGACATTTAGCGGGAATCGCACTTTTCCCCAAAAAACCTATTTTTTGACCATTGCTCCGCAGTATTCACTCGAACTTAAATATATTTACTATGGTGGTAGGTAAATTAAAGAGATACTACTCGGCAAAATTTCAAAGATTTTTGTATGGAAACGCGGTCATGATGAGGTTTTTGGAAATATATATATATATATATATATATATATATATATAAATTTCTTGCCCTTTATTGACATAAAAAGTTTCCAATAAAATTTTTTAGCACATGAATTTGATGAAATTTCCGGCCATTTTAACACATTGATGTCTGGTTAATAATAAAAAGCTTAATAGGAGGGAGGAAATCCATCCCGGCTGAATAGGGTGAAAGAAATGAAAACTATTAGATTAACTCTACGATATGATTTGAAATTCGAATAGCGCTACGCGGAGAAAGAAACGCTAAATCAAAATTTAAAGCAATGAGAAATACATTAAATAATGAATATTCCAATTAATAATGGAAGGATCTTAGAATGAATCATTGTAAATATGAATGCAGTTTAACATTTATAGACCACTTTAAGCATGTGACAAGCACATAATGAGATTTTATTGTTTGGTTTCAAAGGCAAACAATGCATACGGGATTGCTGCAACTACCGATGTACAACTACAGCAACGAGATGGGAACAAGGGGCCAGAGAATCACACGAAAGAACCACATAAGAATGTATACAAATAAACCACAGCGAACTTTGCATATTGGAGCAAATGGTAGTCGTGGTTCTGTAGCAAATATCCTATTAGAGGATTCGGAACGTCTCAGAATTTTAGGAAATACTCAGTTAGCATACATGAATACACTAAAAATAAAAAAATGGGCCAGTTACAGTACACTAGCTGTAAAACCATAGACAATGTTTCGCCTCATGCCAAATCCAATTTGAATAATGCCTAGTTATCTCTTTATTTATGAAAATAAGAATACTGTATTTATCACCAGTTTTACTATATTAGTGCTTATTTCTTACGAAGTGTCGCGTGCCGCCATTTAAACTCATGTAAATGGAGTTCTGTTGAGATGCATAAGATTATTGAGACAAAGAAAACAACCAAAACAATAAAACTATTCCTGCGATAACCTGTGAAAATTCAATATACAACTTTGTGTTATATTTCAGATAAATAAAATCAACCAATACAATTAAATGTAATCGTATTGCTATAATCATTTCATTAATAGACTATTAAATAAAAATGTACAATACCGTTTTACAGCATTCCCAGAACCTCCAGCTTTTGTAACCATAATTAAATTAGAAGCGAAAAATAGATATACAATAAGGAAATTTACACGTTTCCAATTTTAACAAAGTCCCTTTATGTTTGACAGTATATTAATATGATTAATTGTTTTTGCCAAATCCGCCAAATGTAAAATAAACCTATCAAAAAACAAATCTAAAATTCATTTATTATTGAGAAATTTTGGAAGCAAAAATTCGCAAGCTCATCAATCGAATCATTGAGCATCAAAGAATACCATACATACAATTCAAATTATGACGAAATTAACCTAAAAACTTTTGGTTGAGGGCTGCATATTTATTTTATGAGACATTTATAGATATTCAACTGTGAAATACATTTCTTTATGACATGCAACAAGTTCCATGACAATATACTCAAGCTATTACAAATAAATATTTTACTACTTTCAAGTGATTATTTGTAAAATATGAAATTTATTAGTGGTGCTATTTTCAGTCTCTATAGTTTATTTATTGTGGCATCAGCATGGAAATCAACAGCCTTCCTAATTCCTTATCTATTGAAGGATTTGTGTTGAGCATGGATTTGCAATACTACAGTAAATCATTAATTCCTCTTATTACAGTAACCATTCCTTGTAAAAGTAAAGAGCAAAGAGATTGAGAAAAGGCCACACTCAGCCAACCTGAAACAGAGAACCTAGTGAAAAAGTTGTATAAGACTAGAGCCCCAATTAAAATAAAGAGAAAAAGAAACATAATTGTTCTTGGATGCAGTGTAATGAAACCTAAGTACAAAGTAAAAACCTAAACTCAGTGCAGGTCTCATCTTGTGCAATTTAGGTGGTGGCAATAATAATGATTTTAATTAATGAATGGAATGCATTACAGCAAAATACCTATTTGTACACCTTGCCCTATGTTAATGGATATGCTAGCTTAGCTGTAGCACTTCTAGGTGCCTTTTAACTAATTTGGAACAGTTTAGAAAATCATAATTTAAATAAAGTAATATCAAAGATATAACATAATTAATCCAAATTTACTTTCAAGAGAACAAAATGAATATTAACACACATATTTATACAAACAAAAACTGGTAATACTAAAAATATCATACCATTGTTATATGAGTAAATAAAAAACAGGTAGTCTGCAATTGCAGAAATACTAAAAACTGAAATACCAAAGTTTACAATATCCTATATTTGTATAAATATAAATTGAACATTTGCAATTAACTAAGATCATATAACTAATTTCAAAATTGGAGATAGACAGTAAATGTATTTATGCCACATGCCCTCTCTAAGCTATGCTATTTCAGTCTATGATTTCCATGGTATCTGGTTTGATTAGTGCTTGTACTTGCTGAATGAGGGTGATGGCTCATTAATCATTCCAGGATAGCAATTCAGCATGCCCCATGTATCATGTAGTGTAGCAGAGGGCTTCTAATTGAGTGCTTGCCTTTTTTGTAAATTGTAAAACAGGTTTTTTCATGTGTTTTTATATAGTAATCAAGTTCTGTCATTTTCACATCAATGTAGGATGTGGGTGTGTCATTTTCAGTGATTTTTGTTTTTGGGTAAAAGAACACAAAGAGGCTTAGCAAATTTAAATGGTTTTTGATTCATCAAAGAATAATGAAATATTGTTGCTAACAATTTCTTCTGTCATTTATTCAGGATAACAGATATTAGCTCTCATCATGGTTATAATTTGCAAACATTTTGAAATTTCATAATATTGAAGTGTTTCTTAGATTAAGTTACACTACATGAGGTCACCTATACCAAAGAATGGAATTAGCATTTTTTTGGTTAGCTTTCTGATGCTTGTTTTGATTTAATCAAGTTGTTCAGCAATAGACTTGCCATTACAATATAATTGTTCTAGTGGCACATGTCCATCAGTATAGAGATGTGACTTGTCATCTTTCTTTATTAATTTTGACTTGCTTTGTTTATATTGATCTGAGTTCAATGTATTTAAGAGATCATCAAGGTGGTTCACATATTGTTCATTGTCAGTGAGAAGTATGTTCACTCTTTTGTTCTTTTATGTTTGGATCACCATACTGGTTGTATTATGCTACATGCACTAGTGGTGATGGTATGCAATAATGGTTTTCTGTTCTGATACATTCCTGAAGTAACACTTGTAGTGTTGGTGTAAGTTTCAACTACATGATCCTTATGGAAACAGAATAGTTCACCTGTAAATGAACTATGTGCTCTCATAAGGAATCAGAGTGTAAATGAGGGTGGAATTGCTCCATATTAGCTTTAGAGATATATATTTTAGAAGACCTGCACTCCACATCCAGAGCTATTAGTGAGTGGTCTTGCAGCATTGTAGCTATATCAGATTTTGTCCAAGATTTTTTGAATAGGATTTTCATTAATGCCAGTGAAGCAGTATCCTCAGAGAACATATATTGATGGGAAACTATTGTAGCATCTGTGAGTTCTGCTTTAGAACACTTGTTCAGTAGTTAGTAGAGTGGTTTTAACCAATTTCAGGTTTGCAGGGCTTATACCAACTCCAAGTTTCTCTACATTGTTCTCATCTATTTGCATTAGGTGTTTTAGCTTTAAGATTATTTGCATTGTGGTGAGATTAGCTTCATAGTTTTGTACCTGAGTTGGGTTGTTGTTTCAGTTCCATTATTTCTATAGGTGTTTGTTGGCTACTGTCTTTCTTGCATTTGATTGATGTAGAGAGTTCTTTGTAGGAGCATTCAGGGTAGTATTTATTGTGATAGTTGAAGGAATTTCAATTTTGATTACAAGGGGGCATTTTTTGATTTTTGTAATAAGTTTCTGTTGAATGTTTGATCTGTTTCTGCAAATTTAGTGACAACAGTGGATCATTATCATCCAGTATTGATGAAAATTTCACATGATAAGTGGCACCCTACATGAATTTTTTTACTGTGTCAGTAACTATGTGCACATCTCTGGGGGAGAGTGGCCACACTCAGGTGCCCTGAAACAGAGAACCTAGTGAAAGAGTCATATAGGACTAGAGCCCTAATGATAAGAAAAAGACAGTGAAACCTAATTGTTCTTAGAGGCAGTGTAATGAAACCTAAGTGTAAAGTAAAAACCTAAGCTCAGTGTACTTCTCATCTTGTGCAATTCATTTTGTAGCAATAATAATGATTTTGAGTCAAGCAAATTTATTGCTTTGTAAAATTTACAAACATACTCATACTACAAACTACTATACATGTACATTTACAAAATTAAAAATATGCACATACTTAAAGGGTGTAAATGTCAAATGTCAAATGAACTCTGTCCATGTGCTTAATTTGTTTGATATTTCTAATAGTGATTAATGGATGAAATGCATTACTGCAGAAGCCCTATTTGTACATCTAGCCCTATGTTAAAGGATGTGGGAGCCAAGCTGTACTGCTTCTAGGTACAACTTAACTAAGTCAGAACAGTTTACAAAATCATAATTTAAGTAAAGTAAAGTTAAAGATAAAATGTAGTCCAAATTTACTTTCAAGACAACAAAATGAATATTAGCACACTTATTTATCTGAACAAAAACTGGTAATAATAAACAATACCATTATGTGTGCTCTTGCTGAGGACGGTCATATTTCATCATCACTCTCAGAAGCATTGCAAAGCAAGTTGTTTGGCAGTGTGCCTACCCTGGACGCAGCATTTTCTTTGATAAAAGATAAGAAGAAGACGCTGCTTCACCAAATGTTCTCACTATTAGATAAAGAAAATGACGCTGAAGCATTATTATTTCTATTCAAATCATCTTTAAAATCTGTGTCCAATGCATCTTGTCAACATTCTCCAGCAAATTCTGAAGTACAACTCAGCAACAAATCTGCTCCTTTGCCCACCTCATCACCTCCATCACACTTTTAAAAATCCTCCACCTTCACCAACAGAACCTGCAAAGATAGAAATCTTTCCTTGACCTCAGAAAATGGTAAAGAACATTAAGCCCAACACAACTTCATTAATAAATGACAGCAGCATCTTAAAGTCTGTGTGATCAAACAATCTGTTCTCTAACCAAGTCACAACAATTCATTCTTATTCAGGTCAAAACTCCAAGCACTTAGCTGAAAAAATCTCTCAATATCCGAAGGTTCATATCAACTCAGTCTTCATAAACACAGGTCTCATCAATGCTCTACATTCCCTTGATGTCCCAAATCCAACACTAATCACATTGTTTTGCTGATACATCTCAAATTTTCTCCATGCTTTATTTATTTTTTGGAAATCACGCCAGTTGGTAAATTCCCACTTTTGAAGAAAAATCCAACAATTGCTGAATTTAATAGAATCCTCACCAATCTATCTGCAAAGAAGCTCAACATTATCCCGGTCTTTAACAAATTTCTCCTATCATATCAAACTGTCAACCTCACCCTCTTAGCTAATGATGGCATCCATCTTTCTCCTCAAGGAATCAGGCTTATAATGCAAATCTTAAAAGATTTCTTTGTTCCTCACACAATCATTCACTCCTCATTTCGAATTCCTCACACGTCTTATGCAAAAGTCACATCCTCATCAACACGTCGATTTCTTCTTCCGACTCCACATACCTTCCAAAACTAGACATGGTGCTCTTCAGGTACATTTATTGTTACTTTTTCTTTTTAAACTTCTTTGTAACTTTACTTAAAGGGCAACTAGAAATTACATCTGTATCCCTAAAACTTAGCTACAATAATCAAAATATAATAACAAAACATCCATCAAATTATGGTGCACTAAAAATATATAAATTAATAATCTGTCAGCTAACTGAGATCATCAAATTAACAATTTTGCTCTCAGGTGATGTACAAACTAATCTGGGTCCAGCATATACTGATAATCAAGTAGAAAATATTATGGCTAACTGCAAAAACAATTTCAAATTTGTTTACATAAATGCTAGAAGTCTTTGTGCAAATTGCCCTGAATTTTTAAATATCTTTAGCAAAATGACAATATAAATTAGTTATATAATCCAAACCCTAATTTGTTTGAAATTCATTACAAAAATAGATTAGAAAGGGGTGGTGGCTTATTAATAATTATTCCAAAATCAATGAAATTGAAATGCAGAAGTGATCTCAAATTAAAACATGAAATTTTTGAGTCCCTTTGGATTGAACTCAATTCTAAAATTAATTCTTTGGAAACTGAACTACTAAATGTTTGCTACAATCCAAATAAAAACTATATTTCCAACTTTTATGAATATAAGTCTACAGAAATTGAAAATGCACTTCTGGAAAAGAAATACATAAGTATTTTAGGTGATTTCAATGCTAACTACTTAAATCTTAATGAATCACACAAATTGGATAGCATTTGTGACATTTTTGATATTAAAATAATTAATAAGTCCACTCCAACTTGACATTCAAATTTGATAGATTATTTTATTTCAGATAACCCAATCACTCATTTAAATTTCATTTTCGAATCATTTATTCATCACAATCTTTGTGTGTACGTCCATAACTCCAAACTTCATGTTAAAACAAAAAAAGTAATTTTTTCCAGAGATTTTAATAACTTTGATGAAAAAACTTTTATCAAACTCTTAAAGAACATTTCCTTTAATTATGTTTACACATTGTCGAAAGGCGATCACATGTTGAGATTCATTATCTGGGAAATTACTCAAGCACTAAACAAAGTTGCTCCAATCAAGCGCAAAGTAATTAATAGAAATTCAAAATCTTCCTTTGATCAACCACGTGATATGGATGTAATCAGGCAGCAAGTAGTTAATAAAACTACTTGTTTGAACTTGCAAAATCCCACCCAAGCACAACTAATTGGACTAATTATGAACGGGCAAAGCAATTGATCAAAAGAAACCACAAAAACAATAATGATACTAAAATAAAGAATTATTTTGAGCAAATGAATAAATCAAATAGAAAATGGAACTTTGCAAACCAAATGATTGGAAAAAATAAAAGTTCATTGACTAACATTAATGAAATACATTTTAAAAATAAGCTTTATGGAAATAAGAAACAAATAGCAAACATTTTAAATGAAACTTTTGCAAAAATGGGAAAATTTCATTTTAATTCTCATGATACATATCAAGAACATGTATGCCAACTAAAACAAAACCCTAAATTTAATTTAAATTTAATTTCTTCTTATGAGTTAATGAAAGCAGTCAAAAGACTAGACACAACAAAATCTTGTGGTTCAAGTAATCTACCATATTTCATAATAAAAAAATACTTTTATATATTTGAAGAATACATCCTGTTAGTTTTCAATCAATGTATTATTGACAAAAAATTTCCCAATGTTTTGAAATATTCAGATATCTCACCACTATATAAGAAAGGAGATCCTCTCGATCCATTTAATTACCGACCAATAAGCATAACGCATCCATTTTCTAAAATTTTTGAAAAACTTTTAGCTGCCCAAATATATAAGTATTTAAACGACAATAAAATTCTATCAGAGCATCAATTTGGATTCAGACCAAAATTCAGCACTACTGATGCCATACTCTCAATTACCGAAAATTTAAAATGTAACCTAAATAACAATCTTTCTACGGCTGTTGCATTTTTAGACCTTAGTAAGGCATTCAATTCTATGGATTTTAACGTTTTAAAAGCAAAATTATTTGAACAGGGCTTCAGTCATTTAGCTATACATCTTATAATGCATTTTTTGAATGATCGAAAACAGCGTGTAAAATTGGACGGAATTTTTTCAGACTATACAACTACAAATCTTGGAGTCCCACAAGGCACAGTATTAGGGCCTATCTTATTTGCACTCTATGTAAACAATATAACTCAATCATTAAAAATGGAACTATTTACCAATATGCTGATGACACATGTATTATTAGAACATCAAAAAATCTGTTTGATGCTACTAAGTTTTTGACTAAAGACATTGAATCACTGATTATGTATTTTGATAATAATAGATTAAAAATTAATGCAAATAAAACACAATTAGCACCTTGGCTGGTAAGGACGGTTTCTAATGATTTGGCTGCTCTCAGTGATGGTAATTCTTCACAACCTTGAACCACTTGAGCAGCTAGATGCACCCTGCTATTCTACAATATAAATTGAACATTTGCAATTATCTAAGTTCATATAACTAGTTTTGAAATTAGAGAAATGCATTTATGCCACATTATAAATGTGAGGAGTTCAAATAATGAATCTCAAAAAATGTTGACATTATTCCAACTGCTGGATTATTTGTTTCATGTCTATATCTCCTATGAAATTTGACTTCTTTGTAATGCTACTGTAATTTGTGATGGTATATGACAACACATGTTTCAATGATTTGAAGGAGTTGATAGTAAACAGCAGTGCTGGTAAAGACCCCATTCATATTACCATGTATTTGAGAATCCAACAAATAAATTTGTCATAAAAAATATAATGTAGCATCATCCAAAAAGGCAACTAAAGCTGAATAACGTCGAATGATTATTAATTGAAATTGATTGTAAAAATCTAGTTAATGATCTTTAGTTTTTTTTTGTAAAATGCAACTAAGATTTAATATTGGTCAAAATAAGAAACTTGTTAGCCGATCAAGAGATAATTGACAAATTAAATTGAGCAAACTAATGCTTACGTATGAACAGCCATATTGGCAGACGAATCATTTGAATTTTAAAATCGGCAGGTACTTTTTGTAGAAATTTTATAAATAGCTTTGATTCAACCATAATTTTGATGAACAATAAATTCTTCGGAGTTTATTTAATTTTCATTTCTACTTTATCTGGTTTGATTATTTAATTAAATGTGCAGCTAGGCAAGTTGTGTTTAGTAGTGGCTGGAATCCATCACGGGATCGATTCTAGGGTCTTTGTGCCAGTCACAAAAGTGCACCTATGTTACGGTTAGGAGTTTTTCGATTCTTGCCTAGTCTGACTATCGATCAATACATGTAAGAAATAATCAATGCCTGAAATGACTGGATAGTCAGCACTTAGGGATATTTATATATTCTTAAATGTAGGAGACTCAACTATAATTGACTCAATAAACGACCTCACATGTAACACTATTAAATGTAGGTATAGGAAACTGCAATTTTGTTAGTCAAATAATTAAGCTGATAGTTTTACAGTAATGGCTATTTTAGATATTTTATTACATGCAGTTAGTGTCAATGCCCGGTTGCTTTATTAAATAAAAACAACAAACACTTTACAACTCTGAGTTTAAGTCAGTTACAACTTTAATTGAGTGCACACACCGAGCTAACGTAAGGCACACATAACTAATCCCAGTTGAGCTGAGATGGTGCTGTGAATTCAACCATCGTAGTAGAAGAGGAGGAGCTGTGTTGTGGAGATCGGCTTCGGGCAGGAGCCCATGGAACAACTGAAGAGGAAACATCATACTGCCCAGTCACCTAAACAGTGATGGTTAATATTCGATTACTTAATTAACATAACTAGTTAATGAGAGAGAAGAGTCTGATGGTTCAACAAATGGGTAACACCTCACCCGCAGTTTACCAAACATTCCTTAACAGTGATTAGACATGGCGTAACAAGCTAGGTGGAGGATGTTACAATAATTTTACAAGTATATGGCCTTTGCCTAAATCTGATTCTGATATACATATATATTCAAATATGCAAGAAGTAATTATATTTATATGTAGAGTTAATAATTCATATTGAATGCCTGGTTGCAATATAATAAATATAACAGAGACAAAAATAAATGATTGTTTGTTATTATTCTGTTTATATTTTAACTTAATGAATGTGACATTATATTTATTTTAAAGTTGTTCAAACCCTACAAAGTATTAATTTATCTTGTGCTTTATATTGTAGCAAGTTTCATTAGTTTTACTTGAACAAATGATTTTAATCCTCAGTCTGTCACCAAGGTTGATCAAGAGAACATATAAAAATCTTATGTTAGTCAAGTTTGTTTCAACAGTAATTATCCTAGAAAATAAAACAATGGTGTTGACAAACTAAACAAAACTTCATTGTCTTTAAGTACAAAGTTAACTTAAAAACTATGTTTTCCAATGTAAGATAAGTTATATACACACTTGCAAATATAATAACCTGCAGTCATTAATCCTAATTCATTGAATAGTAAAACACACAACCTGTGATGGGGTTCTCCCAATGCTTCCACCTCTCTTACAGTGGCCACCTACTTGAATCAAGTGATGTCTAAGAAGGCAAGAATGAAGTCAAGAGTACTACAAAAAATTTCAAATAGAATAGGCATTCACATCCAGAACTAAGCTAGACTATACCCACTGTTCATACAATGGTAGAGCTGTGCTCTTTCAATGATGGTTCCTAAAGTAGAAAACATTGTTTTGTAACACTTTCCATAAAGTTAGCTAAGATCTAAAAGGGAGTAGAAGCCACTACATTAATTGAACTTATGCTTACTGTAAAGAGTTTTATTAGTTCTACTTGAACAAATTGCTTAACTCATAACTACCTAAATAAACACACTTTTACTAAGCTTAAAGCTTAAACCTTATTCTGTTGGTAAGGTGGTTGAAAGAGATTAAAAAAGTTTTCTTTAGGTAAGTTTATTGAACAGTAATTATCCTAAAGTGTTAAACAATGGTGTTGAAAAACTAAACAAAACTTTATTATTATTAACTACATAGTAAACCTAAAAACTATGTTTTCACTATGACATAAGTAACATTCACTATTTGCACCCAAAAGTTAGGGCTTTTTTTATTCTTTATCTTAATTAGGGCTCTAGTGTATATGTCTCTTTCTTAAAGGTTATCTATCAGATTGGCCAAGTGTGGCCACTCTTCCCTAACAAGATCTCCTGCTTACTTTTAACTTTTATTAGGATGGGGTATAAAGCAGGAGGAGTTATTGATTTTGTAGCATTGGTAAATTCATGCATCATCTCATAACCCTCAATAAGCTAGAATAGTAGAATAGTTAACTGATTTCTTACCAAAGCCACACTATCTGAATCAAATTAAAAATGAGCTTTGAAATGAATGGCTTGCATTACTGGATTTTTAAATATGGTGCTACATTCCTAGCTGATTCTGTTTATTAATTGTTCAACCTTTCACATTACTGTGATGAATTTCCTGATGCATGGAAAATCACTAACATTAGACCCATTCCCAGGAAGGTCATCCTTAAAGAACTGAAGGATTTGTGCCCAAAATTGCTCACACTTATTCTTTCTCAGGTCATTGAAAAAATAGTATATGACAAATTTGTTTTTACTCATATCACAGATCATTGAGCCCTTTGCAGTTTGGTTTTCCTAAATGAAGTTCAATAGTGTGTGCACTGACAAAGATCCTGTATCAGATCTGCAAATTCAGGAGTAGCCATAACTATTGTAATTTCATGATCCATTCTCTTGAGGTTTATTTCTTTTCCAAGAACCTTTATTTTAATTATAATAAGACAAGTGAATTTCTTATTAACATTGGTCAAAGCTCTGTACCTGAGCTGCAAGTTATAACACAACAACCTATAGTGAAATTTCTTGATGCGTAATTTGATGAGGCACTTTCATTTTCTCATGACATATCATATCAAGAGCATAATTAAAAAAAGCTTCTAGTAAGTTATATTTATTGCTAAAATTGAGACATCTTATATTTAACTAATATGAGTACAGATACTATACTATGAATTAGTTATGCATTCGCTAATATATCATTGGTTGGTTTGGGGAGAAAATCATCACCAAAGTTGATAATCAGCTTCTTCAGCTGATACTGATGTCTTAGAACCCTGTAATGCAAAATATTCTGCTTCAACACTTACTTTACAAAGAGAGTTGACTGTGTGGGATGCTCCCTAGTGTAATCAAAACCTACTCTGAATGAGAGCATTCTCTATTTCCACATCAGCTATTTGTGGAATGAAAATCTAGTATTTTTAAGCATCAATGGAAGTTTTTAGCTGTTTTAAAATATAACTCTATTATTATTATTACAATTATTATTATTATTATTCTTGCATCTCACAGCTTCATGCTGGTATCCCTCTCAGCTGGGGGAACTCACCATTTTTCAGGGAGTCTTAGAGCTTTCTTTAGGACTCTAGCTGTTCCTAACAATGCTGCCTTCTGTGCTACTGCTCCTCCCCACTTTGGTACTCCCAACTCCTCCAAGTATCTCTTATGCTTCTTACTCACTGCGCCTAGTGCTCCTACAAATACCAGGACTACTTCAACTTTCTTTAACTTCTACAGCCTTTCTATTTCCTCTGCTAACTCTCTGTACTTGTCTATCTTCTCTTTCTCCTTGCTTTCTACATTCCTGTCCTTTGGTACTGCTATGTCTATCACTGTTCCTAATCTTTTCTCTTTGTCTACTACTACTATGCCTGGCCTACTTGCTTCTATTACTTTGTTCATCTGTATGTTGAAGTCCCACAGTATCTTAACCTTCTCATTTTCTTTGATGCCCTGTGGCTTGTGCTCATAACACTTGTCTTCTGCTTCTAACCCATGCTGCCTGCTCAAACTTCAGTGTACCATTCTTCCCACCTTGTCATCCCTGAACTTATACCCATTCTGTGCCAACTTCTCACACCCTGCTATCAGATGATCTACTGTCTCAGCCTCTTTCTTACATAGCCTACACTTATCACTTACTTCTACTCTTCTGTCTATATGCTTCTTCACCCAGTTTGTTCTTATTGCTTGCTCCTGTGCTGCCATTATTAGTGCTTCTGTTTCTCTCTTCAGTCCTGCCTTCTTTAACCACTTGTTGCTCTCTTCTCTGTCACACTTTTCTGTGTTCCTCCAGTATTCTCCATGCATTGCCTTCTGCCTATACCTTGTTTGTCTCTCTGATTCCATCCTACTCTAGTATATTTTCTTTCCTTCACTCTCAGTTCTTATCTTCTTTAACTCCTTAATGACCTCTAGTAGGGTTCCTCTAGGTTGCTCTTCTACATATTCCTTTAGCCCTAGTGTTTCTGTTTCTACAGTTTCCTCCACACTTGGCAGCCCTTTCCCTCCCTTATGCCTTGCCATGTAAGTCCTATCTACATCTCCATTGAGGTTGAATGCTCTCTCTGCTGCTAGTATCTTCCTTGTCTCCCTGTCTAATTCCCTCAGTTCATTCTTATTCCACCTAACTATTCCTGCTGAATATCTATTATTATTGTTATTATTTAAATATCTATATTATAAAGTAAATGAAATAACTGAAATATGTAATGATTATAATATTAATTAATTTAACTCTTATTAACAAAATTCTATAAATGAAATTTCTGCTATTTGTAATCTGTTGTGTAAATACAGCTTGTCCAACTTGCATGAAAAATTTAATTGATTGTTTTCTTTAATGATTCTGAAGTTTTTTTCAAATCTCTAATAAATAATTTAGTGATCATGCACTGTGTACATATATTACTAACAAAACTACTAAAAGCAAACAATGAAAAAAATGGAAAAGGCCCTAAAAACATCCCATTGAACTGTATTTAACCATTAAATTCTGGACCTCAAATGATTAATTACATTGCAAAAGGAATCTACAAAGGATTAAACAATGTTACAGCAATTAAGAAGTGAATGGTTAAAGCAATTAAATTTCTTTTTTTTTAAACACTAATGATAATCAAGTCTGTGAACTAGAATCAATTAAACAAGAAGTATTTGATCTTGCAAAATCTGGGCCAACAAAGACTAATTAGACCAATTACAAAAGATTAGAGAAAGTAATTAAGCAATTAAGAACAAAAAATTAAACTAGGGATCAACTAAAATTCTTTAATCAATTAAATTCTACTCATGAAAAATGGCAATACATCCATAAATCTATTGGAAAATCTAAAGGTGTTTTATCTCAAATAAATGAATTAAACAACAATAATATCAGTGTAGCCAAAAAAACTCAAATACTAAATCATTTAAATCCAACATTCAAAAAGCCTTTTAAGAAAAAACAAAATTCTGATAATCTCAAACAATCATAACAATTTTATTTTAGACATTTTACAATTAATGAATTGTAATCATTGTTAAAAACTTGATACCAACAAATCAGCTGTTTATTATATTCTCCCATTTTTATTATTAAACATTTCTTTCATATTTTTGGAGAATGTTTACTAATAGCATTTAATCAATTCTAAAAAAATCAGACATAACTCATATATTGTGGCATTAGTATGAAATCTGTGAGCAATCCTACTAATCTATCTATTGAGGGTTTTGATTTGAAGCATGGATTTACTGGTACTACAAATTAATAGCTAATTCCCCTGCTATAATACCCTATCCTAATAAAAGTTTAAAGTAAACAGGAGATCATGTTAGGGAAGAGTAGCCACACTCAGCTGACCTCATACAGATAACCTTTAATAAAGAGTCATGTAAGACTAGAGCCCTAATTATAATAAAGAATAACAAAGCATTAACTCTTGAATGAAGTTAGTGAAGACTACATGCTAAGTTAAAAACCTAAACTCAGAGCAAATCTCATCTCATGCAATTCTGGTGATAGCAATAAAGCTTAATATTATTTACAAAAAGCAGTACAATGAAAACACTAACCATATACCTAACCTAAGTTGAAGGGAGCATGCCAGAAAAGCTGTACTTCATATAAACTACAAAGTCAAGATAAAAAGTAAGAAACCATATTTACTGAGAATAAATTGAAAAGAAACAAAATGAACAAATTGCTCATATTTATTGAAAATAAAACTAGTAATCATTAAACAAAATCATACTGTAGAAAAATATAGGCAAATATCTCAAATGTACAAATTCAGTCTTCTGCTACTCTATTTTTGCTTTGATATTTAACAGAAATTTAAATCAGAAAATTGTTTCTGTCTAACTTCCCCCAAACTCATTTCCCTCAAGTCTTATGTCACAAAATACTAAATACTGTTATAGACACAATTTCAATGAAATAGCAATTATGTATTTAAATAAATATATATTTCTATAAACTTTATTTTGATTAGTTTTTTATGTAGTTAAGATTGTTGAAATACAGAATTACAAGTAAATATATGTAATTATGTTCTATAATTATAAATTTTGAGGTTTGCTGTTTGCATTTAGTAAACATTTAGCAGACCTTTGACAATCTGTTTAGATTTAAATTACAAATTTAATTATGATCATTATTTTTGTAGTTTGTACTTTATTGTGATAGGTGATAATTTTTTTTGCATTCATTTGTTATTTGTTTGATAATTTTTTATTATATATCTGATGGATTTCCTGATCAGATAGTATTCATTGTTTGTGCTGGCAGACTATGCTATTCCTTTTAGCAGTTTAGAGTTGTTTATAACTTTAAAATGGTTTAATGTAATTTTTATATGTATTTTAATAGAATGTAAAATTAGCCTGGGAACAATGAGTGGGAGTCAGCTGTATTAAAAGCTGTTAATACTTGAGTATATTACTTGAGGGGATCAGGAATCTGGAAAAATCATAATAATGCATCACATTGGTTTACCATTTACAAATACAATACAGATATTTATATCATCCAGGTGCTAAGCAAATAGCTAATGTTTCTGATATTTTTTGATACTGGTATGCCTGAGGTGTATTATTTCAAAATTTTTGTTTACAAAAATATAGGAGCATTTCAAAAACAAGATCTGACAGGATTTAAGCCTGTAATTTCTGTATTAGAAACAGCTGTGTTATCTAACACTGCAAATCTGTAAAATACTTTATAGAAATAGATAAGCTACAAGGAATTAGTCCCAAGTAAATATGACTGAAAACAAATTAGTGTTTACATATTAGTTATGAATTATGAAAGTAAGTAGTGTAACAAAGGCTGGCCCTGTTCCATTGGGACACCTTGAAGTTCTCGTAACACTTAGCTGTTTCACCAATATACAGGGAGTGTTTGCAAATGGTTATTAGTGAGTCACCTCCTTGAAAGTACAGGTAATGGTTTTTTGACCTCACTGATAATGGATTTTTATTAGTGATTCACCTACCTGTCTGCACCAGTAATGGGTTTTCTAAGATTATTGCTAATTAATTTTTAATTAGCGATTTGTATACATGTTAGGACCAATTTACAATGATTTCATATAGATGTTGGGGCCAATTTAGTTTACATTCACAACATGTTTTGATATAGTGAGTAATTACAATGTATGTTTTTTGTTAATATACCTGACTATATCATGTTATACATGCTTACACACATTTGCATACATTACATCACATTTTGTGATTATGCATTGCCAGTTGAATTATCCATAAAAATTCCTGACAACTTGATTGTTTACAGTGTACAGTGTTTAACTCATTTTTTGTATACTTCAAAAAGCTACATTTTCATTTTTGTTAATATACATCATTAACACATTTATCATATTGTGTTTTTTTCCAACCAATGAATATTTTTTTCCTTAATTTCAATAGCTTACAAGTACAGTGTTTAACTTGTTTTTTGGGAATTTTTTTCAAAAAGTGTACATATTGTTTTCAAAACACACTAGCTCATTTACAAAAAACAACATTTTCATTTCTAAAGAAGCAAACTATTTTAACCCATTTTGATAATACATGTGGAAAATATTAAATATAGAAATTAAACAAAAAGAGATTTGATAATAATATAATGTTAAGAATTTTTATATGTGTTGTCTAGTATATGTGTTAAAAAACAAAACTAATATTAAACTATTTTGCTAATACATCTGGAAAAATTTTTAAACATAAAGTTAAACAAAAAGAGATTTGATAATAATAATAAAATGCTTAGAATTTTATAGACAATAGTAAAGAATGCATTGCCTAGTGTATGCATTAAAAACAAATTTCATCATTTTCTGAAATAAAAAACCAGATATTTAAGTGAGCATGGTAAAGCCCACATTTTAAAAACAAGACAAAATACCTGTATATTATACATATTCCACTTAAAATGATGGTAAATTACACTAGTAAATGTGTCTATCTTTTAGTTTATCTGGTCTCCAACTGTTTTCAACATCTGCTAGACATGTATTTGTCTTCATTCACCATGTATCTTCCATTCCATCATGCATGTGCAAATAATAATCTAAGTCAAGATATTTTTAGACACTCTGTTTTAACACATTAAATATTGATTTAATACAGATTTATGTAATATTGTAAGCCAGAGAAATTGATATTAATGAATAAAAGTGTAATATGTCTCATGCATGTTTTTTAATGGGCTTCCATGATTAACATCAGTTTAGATTGTAATTTGATATCTGTTTTTTCAATGATGCATAATACATCACATGTATGTTCTTAATTGCCTTCCATGATAAAATTTGGTGTAATTCAATGCCTGTTTTCCCATCATGCATAATACATTGAGATCTGATAATTGGGTTTACATTGTAGAATTGAGAGGGACAGTGCACACACTGGTTATCTGCTAGCACCTCACTTTTATTTCCTTGTGAATACATTGACTGTGCATTGAGACTAAATATCATTTTTAAATCAAATATCACAATAAATTGTATCACCTAATATTGAGTGAGTAATGAAAGGAAATTGTTTTATATAACAGAAACAGTACTTCGTCTTCTGGTAGAACAACAGCTGACTAAATATTTTAGACCAAATCAGCAGCAATGGTGAATTTTGTATAGTTGGTGAAACTAAATAATCCATAGCAATATATATAAATAATTTCTTTTACCATATTTGTTGTACATGTTTTGTCAGTAGCAAAAAGGCATTCTTTTATCAGTTGATGATGGAAAACTTTTTTCTATTGAACATGCAGGGATTTAAATAAACCATAAACAAAATATAATTATTTTCCATTATACCATTTTATTGTATGAGATTCATCAGCAGTGAGGATACATTTTTATAGAGAATATATTATTTTGCATTATTGCAGAAGCTAAGCATACATGTAAATGATAATCAATTAAATTGATTATACTATTTGTGAGATTAAAAAATGCAAATACAAGAGGCATTGTGTGGGAGGAATTTTAATCAAAGAATATTGAGCATTGAGAGACAGGCTTTTTTCAGTGCAGAATATTTACATTGTCTTGCTTGTATTTTAAAGCTAAATCATAAACAAATAAACAATATATCAATTAAATTATACCATCTTTTGCAAAATAAATCAGATGTAGGGGGAGCACTGGAGACAATGGATTTTTTTCATTTGTTGAGAAAACATTCATCAGAGGGTAATTACACTGCCTTACATGGAAATTAAACTTACATAAATACGCAGTAAATTAATTAGATTATGCCATTTTTTTAAAAATAAATTTGATGTGGGGAGCAATGAAGAGAATGGATTTTCAGTGCAGGATAATTACATTGTATTGTGTGGAAACGTAATTTACATAAATAATCAATGTATTAATTAGATTATACCATCTTTACAAAGTAAAATATGTACACAAGGAGCATTGAGATGGAGCCAGTTTTCTTCTTCAGTTGACAAGCATCAGCAAATTAATCAAATGGGGGATTTTTCTAAACAAAACATTAATTTGTAACATTGTTGATGAGAAATGTATGTGGAGAGATATAATTAAAATATGCAAACATGGAGAATAGAGCAAACTTTGTATGTCAGGAAATCAATTAAGTGGAGAATTGTCTAAATAAAAAATTATTTTGTAACATTGTTGACAAAAACAGATGTAGAAAAATATAACAAAATACACAGACATGAAGAATGGAGCAAACTTTGTATGTCAGGCAATCAATTAAGTGGAGAATTGTCTAAATAAAAAATTATTTTGTAATAATACCAATAAAAACATACAACATAGAGAAATATAACAAATTTGTGTGGACACAGAGAATGGAGCAAGCTAGCTATACATAAAAACAGGGAATTATATCTAAACACAAAATGTTAATAAACTATACAAAAATTTCACAATTACCATATAAAAGGACTTGGAGCAAGTACAGGAGGCAGTTGGAGAATGAAATGGGAATTATTATACATCAGAATCTAAAAACATTAATTAATAACACATACAATATAAAATTTCCTTATACCTAGGCAGAGGCACTTTACTCCATCATCAATTAGTGTGGAAATGCTAGATGGTGAATTATTATTAATCTTTTTGATATCTAAACAAACATTTTTAACATTAAAAACACACACATGTATAAAATTACATTTATGACCATATAGCAGTGTTTCTATGCTATTAACAAGATAGCACTTGTTATCATAGCATGACAGGGCAATATGGTTTGAAGTCTCCCCACTAATTGAATGCATATGTGATCTTATCCTGGTCATCAGTCTTTGGATGATACCCTCTTCCAGCAGAATCAATTTGAAAAGGTTAAAGTTCATCATCTGCTTCACAGAAGGGGTTGCACCTTTTGCACTAGCCTTCTCCAACACCTTGTGAAAATCATCTGTGTATTGAACAGCATAGAGCTTTGGTTTGAGTGCCACTATTTGTGCTAACACCCCCACCACCAAGCTCATTTTAACTTTCAAGTACACCTTTTTATTTTCATTGCTATACAATGGGGAACTCTCAGGATAATTTGAGAAATCAAAATGGTGTGAGATTGGGCCTAGTTCTGTATACAAAATTTCTGAATTGATTTTATACACTAAAGAATCTGTGTTGGAATACAATAGTGTTATTCTATTCTTAAATGCTGGCTTTATTATTTCATAGTGGAACTTGAACCTAATAAAATTTCAATAAATCAAGAATAGCTGTCCCAAGATAATTGGGCCAGTTCCAACCAATATCTTTTTGTCTCAACATGACCTGAACCAAATCTTCACTGATGATGTTGAAAGATTTATGTTCAGGTTTCTTTATTAATTTTATACAGATTCCAGATCATGTGCAAACTTTATATTTACTTGTTTCCTCAAATTCTCCATACACTTTCCAAACAAAGTATTCAACATTAACTTATAGCATGCCTTCTTGAAATTTTTGTGTGCAGCCTTGCATTTGCTAGAGTTTAAATCAATATATGACTTTAAAAATTGTGCCTGCTTAAATTCAAGGGCTTTATGGAATTTTGTGATTTTAAGTTTGCATTTGATATAAAACTTTAACACCTCATAGTGTACAATGTAATTTTCTTTCTTATAAAATGTTTGTACAAGTTTGGGTATGAGTGCTAGAGTTATTTTAAATTTATTTTTTATTTCCATCTGGTATGGCAATAGATGTCTATCTTCTATTATCATCTTGTGTTGTGCTAAAAGGAAATCAAAATGATCATTGTGTAAATATTCCAGATATTCAAGGTCCACTTCTAGCACATAACCAGTTTGTGATTCTTGACTGGTAGACAATATTTCCTCCAGACTTGCTGAAGACCATGACAGTCCACCCACAGGCAAGCTCAATGACAATCCATTCAAATCTGTAAAGAAAGTAAACCTTGACTCTTTTTTACTATCATATCCCTCCACTAATGGGTTATTTGTCTTGAAATATTGGCTTGAAAATATTAAGCACATGCCTCCACAAATACTGTTTTGTATAAAATTCAACTCTGACTCATCATGTATTGGATCAAGTGAAACTCCTGTATGTTTTAGCATTGCATGCTAGCTAAAATTGGACAATTTAAAAAAGTGGGTGGGGTCTAGATTATATGTCTCCATGCTTTCCAAACAAAATTCTCTTATCATGTCCAATAGTGTGTATGAAAGTAAATAATTATTATGAAATTGCTTAAAGGTTTCAAACCTACCCAAAACCCATATTTTTTCATGTTCAAAATCCAGCTCCTCCTGAGTTAATGAGATTTTTCCATCTCAACATGTCTTTCCAATGCTCTAAATCTGGTAGCCCAATTCATTAAACTTATCAAAGCTATCAAACCACATGTAAGGGAATGCCCCCTTGCCCCTGCTAAATACTGATGCCTTCTGCTTGCCAATTCCATCTTTTAAAAAATGATATTTTTCTTTGCCAATATTTTTTGTGAGGTTTGATAGAGTGTTGGTTATATATCAATAGCTGTCCAATAATCATACCTCCTTGTATATAGGTTTGTAAACTCCCAGTTTATCATTACAACCATCTACAGGCACCATTAAACTGAATGATAAAAATATCTCCAATGTATGGGATGCATGACACCTTCTTCCATCATTCATATATAAACTTTTTAACAGAATATGCATATGGTATTTGCTCCCATTATGCATAAAAACTGGTGTAAATTGTGGGCTCCAATTTAAAATATTGAAATTATTATGCACAACACCTCTTATGTTTCCAGTGAAATGGCAGTGGTCAATAATTCTGACATCATCATGAGCAAATGTGTTTTTACAAAATATGCACCTCACTGCCATCACCTACATTATTTTCTGCTGCTCTTCTGAAATAATTAATCACAGTGTTTTTGTTTCATCTCATACAAGTGTTTTGCCAATTCACATAAATGATTCCACCCTTGTTCCATACATTGTTTGCCAGTATATATTTCACATGTTAATAATTTGTCCATGCTAATTTTTGCCACACAAACACCAGATGGAATTTGCTCAAATTTGCAGATTGTATAACTAGAAGATGGGTTAGGCTGCACACTGTGGACTTTTCTTGAAATTGCCTTGATATCCAAACTAGCAATGATAGGGACAAAATTGTGTGCTGCATATGCTTTAAATTTGATTTTATCTGCAGGATCTGGAAATGTGATGTTGGACTCCATGACTCCTTTGCATTTATTCTCATGGTTTGATAAATTCTCTTGTGTCTTGAAACCAGATAAACATTTAGGGCAGAAAAAATCATGCTCTCTATTTTTAAAAAATTGCAGGCATGTATTCAAATTTGTGATTGCTAGATAGTGGCTCTTTTCACCTTCTTCTATTAGTAATAGATTGACAGTTGTTTGATATCAACATGGAGATATGTATGCTGGTACAAAGCATTGATCATTTAGTGTGTATACATTTACATTTATAGAGTTCCATGTCTCAAAAATACACACATCATTAATTGATAATGGGAATGTAAGACTCTTGTACTTTAGTGATGTTAGAAATTTGTTCAAATGTGTTATTTCACATCTCTGTATAATTTTGGGGTGGAGCCAAGCTAATATGCTATACACAAAGCATAGGTTGGACTGACCAGTTATCAGATTTATGAGGAAATTGTTTCTTTTAAGGTAGTCTTGAAGTGAAATATAAGACCCTCTAAATGAGGGTTTGTATTTGGACACACAAAGCCCAACATTGTTGATGCTTTTTAGAATAAATCTGCTCCTCTTCATATTGTACATACTGATATGGCTTGCAATTTTGTCAACTAATCTGTAAAAATTGTTATTGTTTAATCCAGATCTAAACACTGATACAGGGTTAGATATTGGGTAGAGAATAGCAAACTTTTCTTCATCATTTTCCTGTGCCTTGACTATCTTGATTTCACACATTAAATAAATTTTCACAGAATAATGCATAGAAACCTAACTTGAAATTACTTGACATGATGGTTAGAGAATGCCTTGTATATATCAATCAAGTTGACTTTGTGTGATAAATAACTTGCAAATGCCTCTCTACATGCATTTTCCATTCTGTGTATGGTGTAATCACTGTTGTTCAAATCTTGATGAAACAGAATCTCTTTGACATGTTTTATATCTAGATGCTTATGTAGCTTGACCTTATTTCCAAAATATGTTTTACAATAGAGGCAAACATTTACTGTTATTAGCTTATGTATAGTCTGTAAATGCTTGCTGTGGTCTTGGGGTGTTATATTTGCGCAAACCATGGAAATAGTGAATCTTTGCTCTAAATATACCATGTATTAGTAAAGTGGGGAAAATATTGACTGAAAAAAAATTTTTTTAAAAACATGGATGGGATAATTTTGGTTTTAACATAACATGCAATTTGTTTTTCAAGGATGGAAAAATTTATGTTTTGACATGCATTTGATTTTTTTAAATAATATAAACTGCAAAGAGACAAAATATGCATAAGCACATTATAGGAGAAAATACCAATGCATTGTAAAACATGTGGTCAGTAATAGATAGATAGATAAAAACCATAATGCATGCATTATTTTAACAAAATTAAATTAAGTTAAATAAATAAGTGGTAACAACTCACATTATTTAAAACTCTTTTAACCAAAATTATATTTAACTAAATAAATAAGTGTTAACATCTCATAATCACTCTAAAAAAACCAGGTATGAATTAAAATTGACATTATATTGTAAAATGAGTATTCAGTAATAAATAAAAATCAGATATGCATGCATTATTTAAAGTAAACACTCATATTAACATTCTCCAAGAGTATGGAATTAGAAATAACATCTGTTCAAAAAGTAAAAACATTTTAACAATTATCCATCAATTAGTGTAATGATTTAAAAAATTAAATGGGGAGAGAAGATAAATTCATATTTTAACTAGTGTGCACCACAATAATAATTAGATTCATTGGCAAAACCTGATTTTCATGTATATGGTTGTGAGAAAGTTTTAATTTCCTAGTTTTTTCTAATTGCAGACATTTTGTTCTCACTTTAGTAATAACATTAATACATTTTTTGAAAAAAATGCAAACAGAGAGTAACATGTTTTAAAATTAAAAATCAGTAAACCACTAATCAATTTCATACAAGTGAGCAACAAAACATTATTTCCACCAACATCTTGGGTTGAGAAAAACTGGAATTATATATAAATTGACATTGCAACAATTAAATATATTGGGTATTCACACAAAAACGGAAATTATTTAAATTGATAGTGTATTGTAAACATTTATAAAACATGCATTCAGTAAAAATCAGATAATACACATGCATGTTTAAATGAAATTACATTTTAACAAATAAACAAGTGTTAACATTCTGTAAGAGTATGAATTTAGAATGCCAAAAATAATAAAAAAAACACACCTGCATAATTTCAAATATTTGTTCTAGCATCAGTAATAATGCTAATTCACTTTTGAAAATACATCTGCAAAGTTTTAAAATGTCATTAAGTTAAAATCAGTAATTGTTTTTCACTGAAATGGAAATTGCAAATGTGTTATATTTTTAAAAATAACTAATGGCTAGGAAATAGACCTGTGACAATTAAAATAATTTACCATGCCTTTGAAATGAAAAACATAAATAACAAGAGTAATGGATTATTTAAACATAAGAACTCTATCATGTTTTTAAAATATAAATTATGGCAAACACAATTTTCAAAAAAGCATGCTATAGTGTACTTATGTGGCATTGTTGTTTGTAGAAATGCTGTTAGCAACCAGGGTGTTGTTTGTAGCTGATGTACTGGGTTGATCATTTCCACAACTGATTTGAGAATTTTGGTGTTCACATTCTATCATCATTTTGTCAACCCATTCTTCAAAATTTTGGGACCATTCTTTGAAAATTTCAGGGGATGAATTCATGTCTTCTTGATTTTCTGGGATATTAGCAAAACTAAAAACCTTTGTTTAATAAAATAAAAAACATTTTTTTAAATTGTGAAAAAAATTCTAAATATAATAACTTGTATTGTAAAAACATTCTATTTTAATCAACTTAATAATACACAATAACTGATTTTAGATTAACAGAAAAAGGTAATATAATGACTCACATGGATTTGGTGGAGGAAATTTCTGACTTGCTTTTATAAAGGTTGTCCTCAATGATTTTTATAGTATTTGGCATTCCACCCAAAGAGAAAATTGCTAATATTGGAAAACAACATCTTTTTAAAGCATGAATTGAAAACAAACAAATTGATTAAGCAAAAGTTGAAGTGAAAGTGAATATTAAAAAATTCAGTTTTGGTAATCTAGGGTTTTTGATTGGATGAGAGAACAATTTGAATATCCAATTAGTGGAGATACCCAGATAGTAATAATAATTGACTTTGAGGGAAAGTTAACACAAAAGCTTTCACCTATTTTTGACTGATTGGTGATTGGCAGGTTCTCTGAGAAATATTTTTTTAAAGAGTTTTTTTAAAACTCAACTAAATTGATTTTGGAGGGAGTTTTAATGTAAAAGCTTTTAAAACATCAACTTTGTGGGTGATTGACATGTTCCCTTTGCAGGATTCTGGATGCATGTTTGTAGTGTATGTGTAAAGTCAAAAGTTATAACTATACATTTTGTGTTTTTAATTGAATAAATCTATTGATATTATTTTTCCAACTTGCAAAATGTATTCAGTTTTTACAGAGATTGAGTCAAGGATGGCTGAATTTGTCCAGAATGGGAGTAAGTTTTTTTTACATTTAAATAAAATGATTAAGTGAAAATTGATTTCTTGTATGTGTTTAATGTCAATAAAAATTTTTGTTAAAGAAAATGCAACATCTATTATTGGTATGTGTAAATAAAATATATTATAAATTAAAAACTTTACAAATAAAAACTGTAAAAGAAGCTCTGTTTTTCTTTCAACTCCATCATATTGGCTAACTTATTTGGTGGTGGGAGAGAGAACATGTACATTTCAAATAATGAAATTGTGTTTGATATATTTTACAAGTAACTGATTTTGGTCAAACATCATAGAACTAATCTCAAAATAAAAAATTGAGCTTATAAAATAAAATTGTTTGCTTGAAAAAGAAATTTACCAAAAATATAATGACAAAATTATTAAAAAGAAAATTATTTTTAAAAATTGATGTGTTATTTTCAAAAAGTTTATATCACTCTGCCATTCTCTTTGTTCTAATTTTCACATCATGTGGTTGAATAAAATGTTTCACATTTTAAATACAGAATATAAGATGAATGATATGCACTTGTGTTAAAATACTTTTAATGTTAAGAGATCAATTTGTGAGTAATCAACTCAATGTTTTGAAGTAAGTTTAACATTACATTGAAGCAAACTTGGCTAACAAATGGATTACCACAAAGAACTGGGTACATAATATGCTTTTAAACAATTTTATATGTGGTAATGTTTTAATTGGTTATAAACATTGATGAAATATTTCACTTCCCAGTGTAGATGTTTTTGGAATAAAGCAAATTTATGCATTGATGGTTTATCCAGTTATATTTGTTGAAATATTATCTCTTTACATAGAGCACATTTAAACTAAATTATATATGTTATTGGTTTATGGGTCTATTTTCATTTAGTATTTGTTTTTCCTACATACACATTTTTTGATTAAAACTAAATTACAAATGTTGAATTATTTAAGCTTAAATTGTTATAATCACTTTTGTTTAATTGCTGCAATGGGGGATTTTCATGAAATTTTGAAATGTTTCAAAATATCTAATTTTTATATAATTCATATTTGAAATTTTCAAAAAAATGGTTGCCAATTCTTAAAATTTCCTATATTTTTGAATATTACTACTTTTGTTTTAATCCCATTACTGACATTGATTGGTTTGACGTCATTTCTGACCTTTTAAGTTCCGAATGTGCAGAAATTTCTTGGAAAACACTTACATTAGGCATTAATATTTATTTATAGATTTAAAAGATTTATTTAATGTATAAGTATACTAATCTTAAATAAGTGCTATAAATTAAGCTTTAATGGAGTTTTGGAATACTTTTAGAATAGTTATGATAAAAGCAACATTAATAAATTTGCTGATGATAATGGAATTAATGCTCACATCTTTCTTTTCCAAATCTGTGATTTATAGCCAACCAGAGGTTTCAAACACTAAATTAAGCAATTCAATGCTGCCAAATTATGTAGAGTTGCAGCAAATTCAAGATTGCTGTACAGTGCAATGTTTAATTACTCCTGAACACAAGATCAGCTCCTCCCCTTATAAATGCATTATTGAAGTGGATGAAAGAAATTTGTAGATATTGTCTGCAACATGTAAGGGGTGTGTTGCCCAAGCAGGGGGATGTAAACATGTAGTTGCATTTATTATGTGGTTGTATCCCAAAGTGTTGAACCCTGTCTCTTGCAAAGGCGTCTTTTATAAAAGTAAATTGTTTTTTGTTTGAATTCTACTAACACATATTTAGGTATCAGTTTTTTCAAATTCATTGAGTTTCTCAAACTCTTCTATAAATTTACAAAATTCCGCATTTATTGATGACACAATTTCTGTCATTTCCCCAAGCTCGTTGCTTGCTAAGCACAAATCTGCAAACATTTTATCAAGTGCATACATAGATACCCTAATAATATCTTTTAAAAAACACTTAAAAGGTTCTGCAGATGATTTTTTGCAGCATGTTGAAGTTTCTTTAGCATCAGCATTTCCTTCCATTTTACAAGATTTGGAACAAGAGACACTGAGCCAATCAAGATGCGACACATGGAAGAAATTAAGGTTTG
>CABFPE010000015.1:321968-336386 GCA_900660155.1 Hofstenia miamia
GTAAATTTCCCTCACCAGATTTGCTAATTTACTAGAGAATATAAACAAGTTTAATTTAGTGATACTTTTACTTTGTATCATTATAAGCACAAAAGCAGAATTATTCAGAATATCCTAGAGTTTTTTATTGCATTTTGATAGCCATTAGTGTAGGGAACAAGGCACACAATATCAAACAGAGACATTGAATTGATTAATTCTTATAACTGACCTCTTAGCAATTTTAATTTAGTGATAGACAGCAAATGAACCTTTTACACTATTTAATTCAAAATATACATTATCTTTGTGATTAATATTCACAGATGGGTTTTATTCCCTACATTAATGTTTATTGTTATTTTTTGTAGAAATGCCTTGAGTTTCAAAGGGTAGCAAAGGTAATTGGATGACAGAGCAGTTACAGGGTGCTCTTGTGGCAATTAGAGGTGGGATTTCAGTCAGAAAAGCCCCAGCTGATTATCAAATTCCTCATTGCACATTACACAATCATCTGAAAAGTGGTGTTAATGAAAGATGCATTGGATGCACTAAGATCTTAAGTAAGGAGCAAGTGAACAAGCTTTGAGAATTCATAATGTAGTGCAGTGCAGTTGGATTTTTGTTGCCAAGAAAAACTATTCAATCATATGCTTATGAATATTGCATAAGAAGCAGGGTGATGAACAACTTCAATATCAAATTGCAGATTGCAGGAAAGTATTGGTTTAAGGGTTTCATGAAGTACAACTCATCACATTCATTGAGAACCTCACAAGTTTTGAATAGTGGAAGAGCTCAAAAAGTGAATCCTGTTATCATTGCAGACCATTTTGAAAAACTTGAAAAAACACTTACCAAACTTGAATTGTTTGATAAACCTGAGAGAATATTCAATATGGATGAAAAGGTTGTTGAATGACATTGCACAAGAATCAGAAAGGTATTGCACCTGGAGGAATGAAATGTGTACAGTTGGAAGCTGCCAAACTTGCAGAAAAAGTAACCATAGTTGCATGTGGAAATGCTATCACACCAATGATAATCTAAAAAGGTAAGTGAGGTAGTCCAGCTTATTTAAATGATCTTCCAACAGGTTCAATTTTTGAAATGGCCCCAAAAGGTAGCATGATGCATTCAATATTCATCAAGTGACTGAAGCATTTCAGCATGTACAAGCTGAATGGCACAGTTCTTCTAATAATTGATGGCGCATCCTGTCATCTACATCCCAATATTGTTGATGAAGCAGAATGTGATACTCTACTGCCTCCCAGCAATATGACACATGAACTACACCCTTTGTTAAAGCTGTGTTCAAGTTTTTCAAGCATTTTTGGGATGTTGAGGTGATGAAATTCTGCATGAATTATCTAGGCCAAGTCATAACAAAAGATGTCTTTGGGAAACTTCTGACAACTATTTGGAATTCTTCTGCAACAATATTGAATATCATTAGTGGATTCTGTGCCACTGGAATTTACCCTTTTGATTAGAATATTTTGCCTCCAGAAGCATTTGATCCAAGTCTTATCACTGAATATCCTGTGGATCACAATGCATCACACTCTCATAAAGAAATTGAATTGGATGCCATGCCCTGTTGCTCTTACACTACTACTCCTGAACCAAACTCTTCACTCAAACAACCTGAAAATATAACTAAGCTTACTGATCAAAATCTTACAACAGAAACATCATTGAATGACTTGAAAATGTAAAACCAATCAGAAGATATGAATGTTAGCTTCAACTTGCTCCTGGAGACCCCAAAGAAAGAAAAGAAAACTTGACTCAGAAGAAAGGCTTTAATTACAAAGCCATAGTAATCATGAAGAAGTCATTTGCTGAAGATGAAGAGGTAACAAATATCAATGAAGATCAAGCCAACAAAAATGAAAAAGAAAATGCAAAATTCAAGGCTCACCAGAAAAGAAACTAGCAATGGTGGCAAAATCTGATGATGGAGCTTGGTTCTGTGGATTATGCAGACCATGTACAGTTATTGACATGCAAACTTGTCCATTATGCAAAAATTGGTTTCATGATCAATGCATCAGGATGACAAGACTAGATACCGACGTTTTCTATGGCTGAGATTGTGAAATGGGTCAGTGAACTGTAATCTTCATTCACTTGTTCTTAGAAAACTTTTTAACTGCCTCCTTGCACAATACATTGATTCTAGAGTTTTGTAAAAAAATTCAACAAAAAGTGTTCATTACATTTGTTAAGATTGATTGACAGGTGGTAATTGATGAGTCATAATCCTGTGAATAAATCATGAATAATGGCGAAGGTGTGGTTATAAGATGGGGATATTCACATAGCACATAATCAGTCTATGAATAATGTTAGAATTTACATGTGTATGTGTTGGAGAATTCATTATATATGGTAGCAATCTTAATGAATAATTGTACTGACATTATATCTCTCAATTAATTCTATTAATAAGGGATTGTATTGAATCAAGTCAAGTCTATGACATATCAAGATGTTTGGAGAAATATTTTACCCATGTATAAATATAGTTTACATAAACATGTGGTAAAGGTCTTAACATTAGTGTGGCATAATCAGGTGGCATACAAAAGATAACAAGGAAGTAACTAAGAACTATCAGTAAATTAATTAATTATAATTTTGTACACAACCTGATTATTGTTTTTTTGATTTTTATAAAAACTATTAGTAAAGTTTTAATGTAATGTTTATCAGCAAAATGGTTTGGCAAATCAAATTGGACCAAATCTTTTAAGCTAATTAACTGACATTGTGTAATCATTGGCAGATGAATGAATTAGTAAAAGTAAACTAATTTGAACTACAAATAGGTACATGCTGATTGTTAAATTGTTTATGCTATACTATTATAAATAGCTGATACTGGATTTATTTGGTGATGAACTTATTTCATTGTTTTCTTATTTTATATTATCAGGTTTGATTATATATGTCAATGGAAAGCTAAACATCTGAGTGCATGAGTATTGACTGGTAGTCCCCAGATTTGACTAAAGAGATTCCTGGAGTCAATGCATGTACAGCTATTCACAATGTGGTGCTGTCTGGTAGCTGGGAACTTCCTTCATCATACAGCTCTATTAGGTTAAGTCTATGTGTAGGGGTTTTTACTTCATTGTAGTTTTCCAACCAATTCATTCATTATAATAACTCATGTCATTAAATAGCTGGATAGCTAACCTTAGGCTAGCCCTTTTTAAATCCAAATTCTTTAGGTGTAATAACAAGCTTTATTATACATATGATGTGCCTACAAGTCCCAAGCTATATTACATGTTGTTAATTGTGACTGTCATGTTAGACAGCTTTATTTGACTTTCCATTATGACTGTTAGGTATTCAATTTCTGCCGACTGTATTGATTGTTCATATGTATTCAGGGCGTAGTTACATCTACTTATATGTAGGGCTATTTATGTGTAGGGTTAATAACAAGCTTATGCAGAATGGTTGTGAACTCTCATTTATTGCACTCATTGGTAATAACAAGAACAATCAATACAATAAATTACTAAGGACTTACAATACACAATCACTGAGACAATGCCACACACTGAGCCTTGTCTGTGAGTCACAATCATTTCCATGGTAACTGGTGATGCCTTGCCACTCCATGTTCCTCTTGAGCTGCAGTGCTTTGCTTTGGGTTCTGACCCTGATAATTCTTGCCACTTTCGATCTAAACAAGTTGTTAGTAATACCTTACCTTGCTACGAATGGAAAGCTGGATTAAATGGAATTGTAAATGGAGTTAGCTATAGCTTTACTGAAAAATGTCTACAAATATCCTGGTACAGATTCTACATGGCAACTGTGACAGGTGCCTGATAAACTGTAACTCAAACAATTCAAAACCTGAGTTAAGATAGATTTCTTCTCAGAAAAAGAAAAGGAACAAATTACAATAAATGATTTAAGAAGATGTACTTCTTGGTATACCAATAGTAAATCAAGCAACATGAAGAAAACTATACCCATAGAGCTACAAGCAACAATTTAGTCAACTGGGGAAAAACTCAAATACTACTCACAGCAAATCGAAAATAATAGTATATTCCAGAAAGAAAAACAAGACAAGGTCTAAAACTCAAAAGACCTCCAAAGTCAAAAAGCCCAACAAACACAAGAATTGTTATCATCTCCTAAAAGTGAAGCATCCCCAGCAGAGATGATTTTGCTAAAAGTCAAAACCAAAAACGAGTTGACAGTAAATGAACTAACTGAAATGGTCAGAAAATTAATGCAGAATATATCATAAATAGAATCCACAAATATTGAAAAGGACAAAATCCTATATGAGATGAAAGACAACATGAGTGCCAGATTAACAGAACAGAGAAATCCATTCCAAATGCAGATAGAAATATTAATGGACGCAAATAATGAAATGAAAATTGAAAGTGTGAAATGGCAACAATTAATGGCCAAAATGCAAGAAGAAAATATCAGGTTGTGACAAGAAAATGAAACAAAACAAATGGAAATTGACAGCCTTAGAGACGAATTACAACTACTAATGTTGAACAATGAATCTAAAACTAACCAAATAGAGAAAACTCGAAAAGAAGCACACAGAACAACAATAGAAGATGCAGACACTCTATGCAAAATGAATCTATCAGCAAACAGAGAGTTGTTTAAAAATAAACCACCTGAAATGGAGAAAGAATTCGTACAAAAACTAGTACAAACAAGTCAAACAAAAATACAAACCCAAAACAGAAATGAAACCAATGTTCAATGATACTGCTAGAGACAACAATAACAAAACACCACTATGCAAAGCCATTCTCCCCAAATTCACAGGAAGAATGGACAACTATTCACCAACATTTACAGAGTGGCTTCAAATATTCTAAATGAATATGAAAGAAAACAAAGTGACCCAAGCAACAGTGGCAGCAAGATTCCCACTATACTTAAGCAGAGCAGCACATCAACATTACCTGGTGCTTGACACAGAGACAAAAACCAACTACAAAAAACTCATAGGCAAATACCAAGTGTATTATAATGAGAAGAGTTTCAAAAACCAATACAGAATGATCCTAAATGGAATGAAAATGAATAAACGTGACGACCTGTGAAACTACATGTCACAAGTAGAAAGGATGATCAAACTCATTTCAAGAGAACAAAAATACTCAAAATATGATCTCTTCTCCCATATTTGTAAGGGACTACTCAAACCACTCAAACAACAATTTGAAAACAAATGTGACGCAGACAACTCACTAGATGGTATGATTAGGAAAGGACTGGCAATACAAATAACCATGGAAAACAACGCCAGAATAAACCAGAAAATTTACAATAAATAAGATACCAATAACAACCAACACAACCAAGGCGATACTAAACAGAGGCCATGACAACACAACTGTAGAAAAATTATTGGGGGGCTATTATTTTTTCCGGTGTCAGCCTTAAATTTAACAGTAATTGCTCATTGAGAGAAGGTATTAATTTCATTTACAGTAAATATCAATATTCCTTTGCATATCAAATATTTATTGAGTATTACAACAATTAGTCTAAAAACAAATAGCATAAAAACAAATAGCATGATTATTAAAAAACCTCACTAATGAAATTAAAACTAAAAGTAAAATTAATTAAATTTGCCCCAGTTGACGCATTTTTCATAACAAACTTTGACATGTTGACTGTAATTGTTCAAAAGAATGTTTGAAAATGTATGATACACCTTATCACATGTGATTGGAATGTCATATGAATTTGAAATGTAAGCCATTGCCTTCTTCAGTTTTTGGCGACAAAATTTAGCAACATCAATTTTAATAAAGAAGCTATATGAATACATTAAAAACTCCACGAGTTCATTACTCGGGTATGAGAGAGAACCTGTTAAGTTTATCAATGAAATCTGAAGGATAACACATCTCAGATGTTCCACATTTTAGAGACTCATCCGGGATCTTTTTAGAAATGTATCCTCCAACATAAACAATGGTTAAAAGAATATTTTCTGAAATATTCGATATTTCTAATTCAAGCTCATCAATTATTTTTAACTCCTCATCTGATAAATCTTCTTGACAAAAATCGCACATGTGTTAAGAATGGATTTCTTCTTCAAGACCATCTATTTTCAGCAAAATATTTGATTTATTGATTCTGTTAGTATGCATAATTTGTTCAAAAGAAATGTAAAGATTTCCACCATGAGATTGTCCATAATATCCGAAGAGCTCTTCAATGGGATCACTTTGGAAATCACCAAGTAAAACGTATTTGTGCCCTAAATCATCTTTATTTGATAACAAATATCAAGCTAAACCAACTAATCCAAAACAGCATTGATACAAGCCAACAGCTGTGTTTTTAGTAAGTGATCTGATTCTGTTGATGTTGACTGGCTTCATGAAGAGAGCTAATTTACCAATATTTTCCAGTGTCTTTAGATTATCATCGTCAATATGAAAGATAGCATTTCGACGTGAATCGTTATTCCTTAGTGATTGCATTTTGTCTTTTACATTGCAAATTTTAAAAAAAAATTACAAAAATATTGAGAAATTGATTTGAAAATGTGGATAGGGTCTGGAATAATAAAAAAAGGTTTTTGGCTGTCAGCAGGTGACTTTGCCATCCATGGAGTTGAAGAATCACCAACGAATTTTTTTGATGCAGATTGATTAACTCGATTGTTATTGAGAAGCAAACCAATACAATTACCACCAACCTTACTTATTAATTTGACTATTCCAACTATAATTTCAACCAAAAATTCCGAATCAAGATTAAATATAGGAATAAGTTTAATAGCACACTTTATACCACCAAACATGCATTGAATATATACACATAGAACAGTTCTTGCAAGCTTTGTATTGTCATCAGTTGAAAATCCAGTGTACTGTCCACCTCTGTACATTAGAGAAGGACGTATATATATTTCATCAATGATGAGAATGCAGGAACAACACCTGGGTTCTTGAGAATTAAAAATTTTAGAGAAGAACTCCTCATCAGTACATTGGTTTGCTGATGATGTAATTCGCTGTAGGGTTCGTATAGATGGTAGTTTTAAAAAAGATAAAATTATCTTGTAAGCTGATCTAGATTTTGAAAATATTGAAAATCTTGAAATAATGTCCTGCACAGAAAATAATCTTTGAAAAGGCTTTGAATTTAGAAGTTCAACCTGTTGATACACAAATCCAAATTTTCCCTCAAATCACAATATATTCAATTTCACTCCCTCTATGTACATGTTATAGTTTGATAATGGAATTACGAATAGAAATATGTTGTAATTTGGAGTAAACTTCAAATATATATTGGTTATTTGAATTTTGATTCAAGAAAACACTCAATCAACAATAGAACCTTCTCATTTCTGGGACAAAATGATAAATGATTGAGTTCCAATTGAACTGATTGTGGCATCACAAACATGAAGAGAAAATTCTTCTTTAAATGAAGAAAATGATATTTCATCGTTTAACTTAAAATCAGTTAGTTAGTCAATATCAGGGTTACAAGCTTCACTTGATGACTTTGTAGTTGTACGCGGTAGAGTATAATTTTGTGGAATACAACTAACTGGAACATTGAAAAATATTGACGGTGGATCAATAGGAACACGGCTTCCAACTACAGTTTTTTACGAAATGAAAAGAAAATGTTTCTGAACATTAGGTTGAAAATGGAAAAAAATATGAACACTTTGATTGTAAATTTATGCTAAAATAAGAAAATTCAAATTAAAATAAATTTCTTGGTTCTTATAAAAACGCAAGGCAATGCAACAATTGTAAACTCGTCGAATATTTAGTTTAAAAATTCAAGATAAGCCCAATAAATTAAAACACATAACCATTTGCAAGTATTTTCACTACATCATTATCGTAAACAAACTGTATTATACCTTGAACGGTTTTCCACTTTACATCATCATCTGATTCAGGCCAATGCAAACGACATGTATGATAGTTATCAGTAATATCTTCATATTAAATGACATTCAGCAAATGAGATAACCATAATTTGCATGTACCTTTTTCTTTAGGAAAACGAAACACAGGAATCTTTTTGTTTAGAATAGTTCGTTTTTCCTTTCTGATGCATATCCTGTATGACAACCTGCAATACTGCACATTTTTGGCATTCTAGCAAACTAATCAATCCAACCTATACTGTAGACAGTGATCAAATGAGTAAAGCATATGCTAATGATAATGACTCATAAGTGGGGATAATTGTGTGCGTGCACTAGCAGAGTGATGATAAATATTATTTAAATGATGAAAGAAAATAGCCCCCCAATAATTCCAACAAGTGTTGCGGTTTCATGGCCTCTGTTTAGTATCGCCTTGAACACAACTCAAAGGTTCACAAACAAACCCAACTCACAAGAAATGTGTACAAAAGATTAAATGATAAGAGTAAGACTAAAGGATGGAAAAGTGAAGAAAATAAAAAGAAAAGATTTAAAGTGTCATAACTAACTGATTTTGGGAAGACATAAAAACGTCAAAAAACAACTATCCAGCAACTTTTGGATTAGCAACAACCGCCAAAATGGAAGGTAACTATGGCAACATTGAGTAAAATAACAAGTTTATGCAGAATGGTTGCGAACTCTCATTTATTGCACTCATTGGTAATAACAAGAACAATCAATACAATAAATTACTAAGGACTTACAATACACAATCACTGAGACAATGCCACACACTGAGTCTTGTCTGTGAGTCACAATCATTTCCATGGTAACTGGTGATGCCTTGCCACTCCATGTTCCTCTTGAGCTGCAGTGCTTTGCTTCGGGTTCTGACCCTGATAATTCTTGCCACTTTCGATCTAAACAAGTTGTTAGTAATACCTTACCTTGCTACGAATGGAAAGCTGGATTAAATGGAATTGTACAGTTGGTTAACAGATTAATTAATGGAAAAAGTTATAGCTATACCAAAAAATGTCTACAAATCTCCTGGTACAGATTCTACATTAACATGTTTGCAAAAAATTCCTAAGTATTGTTAAGAAATTAGTTGGTTTGTATGCAAATTGATTGATATTTTAAAGTGTGAAAGCGTATTTGCCTCAAGAAATAATACAAGTATCATTAAATTACATAATTTTATATAAAATTTAGTGTGTAGTTTCATATTGGAGGGTGTAAATACATATTCCTTGTTAGATTTAGTTTTTTCAATGCTTGTATTTTACATTAAAACATTGGCGGATATAATATCATTTTACAACAACTGTTTAATTTATTTCAATGTTAGAAATATATGTATAATTTCAACAAATCTCATTAGCAGACAGTAAAGATGAAAATTTCATTGTTTTAACTAGAACAATGTGTTTTTAATGCAATAATCAATTTTTGTGGAGAGTTTAATTGTAGAGGTTGCCTTCTTTTAACTGTGGTAGTCATTTTTATGCTTTGAAATGTGAAATTCTCTTTGTATGTTGGAGATTTCAATGCTTTATAACACATAGAAGGACTTTATATTGTATCAATCATTCATTATTAATCATGAAAACAAAATATATGCTATTATTAAACACACAACACCATGAATGGTTGAATCAATTACAACAGTGGATAAGATATATTCAAACCATTACATAAAGAGATTTTTAAATCTAGTAGCATTCTAAAAATTTGCAATACAGTAAAAACGTGTTAGAATGTCCATTGTTCATTGCAAAGAAGGAGAGTTCCCAGTAAATTTTAGACATGGAATTATATAATTAATGAATAATTATTCAAAAACCACTATCATCATAATCAATTGTTGCAAAAAAATGAACTCTGCATGGATATTAAGTGTATAAATTCGAGCAAAATAACAGTAAAACAAAAAGAATTTATCTGGTTGGTTCATTAACATCGGCTTAAAACAACTGAATTTAAGAAACAATATAAAAAACATTCTTGTGAACAATGCACGTGGAGATTTGTTAACTTTTTTGCAATGCGTGATAATTTATAATGAAAGACGCATAAAATTTCTAACTAAACAAAAATGATGTTCAATTTTTATAGAGATTGTCTGGTAATTTATTCAAAAGCATAAATCATGTTATATTTCAATAAACAATTATCTAGCTAACTTTGTTTAATTATTTTAAATATTGGATTAAGTAGATTGTACCATTAGCTGAAATAGTCTATTTATTTATTTGTTAGAGAATTTTGGACAAAAAACGACATGTTCTAGTTTCCATGGGGATTTTATAATCGCAAAACAACACTTCTCAAGTTAGTAAATTGAGCAAAGATTTATGTAACAACAAGAAGAAATTCGGGAAAAATATTCAGTAAATAATTAATAAAATAATATTGCATTTTTAAAGTTCTTTGTTTCTATTTAATGAGTCATATGTATTGAATGTGAAAAATAGTCATGTTTTGACTTTACATTTTTACATTATTAGTGACGTTGTTCATTTTAGAAAAGCTATTTCTTTTGTATCACATTAGAGGAAGACTAGAATCATGATTATTCTGGTAAAATATAATGAAGGCTTAGTCAATATCAATCCATGTTAACACTCAGATGTGAAAATGGTTCTTTGATTCCATACTGCTTCTTGAAATAGCTATGCTTATTGTTGAATTTTAGTGAATATACATTTTAAAATTGAGTCTTTATTCAACACTCAGTAATGTGTAGCAATGTTTGGGTGAATTTATTCACCAAGCACTTATTAAGTTTTCTATTTACAAACAATAAATGGTGACATAGTGTCTTTAAACAGCTTAGATTTCAAATACATCTTCACATGCAAACATTGGTATGCATTCAATCCTCGCATGTTGCTTTCCTCATGTTTGTACTAGCTTGTAATACTTATTAAAAAATCGATTTTTATGCAATATTTGATCTAACACTTGACGTTTGCATGGTATTATTAGCCAAATGAGCATAAATTTTCAAATCATAACGTGGTTAGCCTGAACCAATTGATACTTTGCATGGTATAAAAGAGTTTATCAAATTTGTAACTAATCAACTCACTGGGTCAAAGATAGTTAAAAACAGGGCGCTCTGGCGATTTCAAATGCGTCTACACACTAAGAGCAGGGTATGTCACATACTTTTTCCATCTTTTGTTTTCACTGATTATGTATATTATAGTATTTTACTGTTAACTGAGCATTTTTTTTTCATTTCCGCTTTAAAATGAAATTATGCTAGGGGATTTTTACATCTTGAGAGCATGAGCTGAATTTCTTGCCTTTGGATCATCAATGTACCGTCATCTGAAGCTCCAAGATTACTAAGAACTTCTACATGTGTTCATTTAAGTATAAGAAATTGATTACTGTTATTAAAACTAAATTTAGTTCAGCTAAAGTTTTCCTTGGTGAAGTTGCTCCTTTTCCAAAGGACGAGGTGTCAAACAAAAAATCCGCTGAACTAAATTTACTTATTAAACAAAACGCCAAGCTGTTAAATTATACCGTTTTCAACAACTCTAACGGTTTTTATTTAGGACCTCTGTTGATAGAAGTTTATTCACGAAAAATGGAATCCACTACACTAAACAAGGTTATGCAATACTTGCATGGCCCATCAAATTCTTTTATAACACGCCGCCGAACCGCGTATTTAACCAGCTCAAAATCTTTTATCTTATAATTTCCTCCTCAACACCGATTCTCAAACGCACGCCAACCATTTTTACAAACACCACCCAACACCTTTGAACAATCCCCGCCAAAACATGCCTTACTTTCACCGCTAATAAACATGCGATGAAATTATGCCGACCTTCTCTCAACACCACCGCCGTTATCACCCGCCGAGGTTCAGATGATTAGAAACTTTCTTAGACTTTTCTAATGATGGTAAATTTTATTTTTATATTTTTGACTTTCATTGGGTTATGGCGAATTTTTCTTCTAATTTATGCTATCGCTAATAACTCACTTTCTTTCATAAATTTAATTCTAATTATTCTTAACTCAAGATTCAATATTACTGTGCTAGAGAAACCTTACCTATATATAAATATAAACATAATTTAAGAAACAGCATGAATACATGCAAGATATTTAAAAAATGGATTTTCATTAAAACAACAAAACATTCTTTAATCTACTTTCTAGTACTAACAATAATGTTACTTATATCCGGCATCGAGATTAATCCCGGGCCTTCCAAAGCTGATAATATTGATGAATACTCAGAATTATCAAACATAATGCATTCAACTAATTGTTTTAAATATATTCACATAAATTTTCAGAATCTCTCAATAAAAAATTCGGAATTTAGACAATTCATTTCTAAACTGGATTTCCATACTCAGATCACTGCTTCATAGCTACTTATTCGAATATTCTAAAAGTTTGTAAACCCTTTAAATCTTGGATAAAAATACGAGAAAAATCAACAGAAAATGTTGAAAACTGGAATTCCATGTATTCATCATTAACACCTAATGAAATGCTATCACATTTTACGAAAACTTTACTTGTCTCTTATACACATCTTATGCTGCCCAGAAAAATATATTCTTTCATCCAAATATTCAAAGAAAACTCAAAATAATGTTTCAAAGCCATGGATTGATTCTAAATTCATGGATTTAATCGAAATAAAGAAACAGAAATGGAAAAAATACTTAAATTCCCAAACACTGGAAAATCATAATGCTTATAAATCTGCACGAAATTTATATAATATTGCTATAAGGAAAGCAAATCAATAATTATTCCAGTTTTCAGTATCAAAGTCTTTCCTCCCAAAAAATAAGTGGTAATTCGTTAAAAATTTGCTAAATAGAAAAAAACATGCGAACCGAAGAAATAGAAAGAATATATCCATTACAAATAAGAAGGAAATCTGCAATGCTTTCAATGAAGTTTTCCGAAATTTAGGAAACTACAATGGCATGAATGTACCTTTTAGCCTTAATAAACCCAAAGGAACTCCAACCTCTTTCTCTTTCCGTTTTGCAACTAAATATGAAATCATAAAGTCGATACAATGTTTAAAAAATAAATCGAATGGACCCTCTCTAATAGTAACGTGGTTCCTAAAACTCTCAGGCGACTTCATAGCTGAACAAATATGCTGCATTTTAAATAATTGTATAAGACACTCCTTTTTTCCAGATGAATTAAAATGGGCAAATATAACACCATTATTTAAAAAAATGATCCCGAAAATTGCGACAATTATAGATACATTTCGATCACTTCTATAATCACCAAAATTTTTGAATGAATGCTTTTTAATCAAATTAACAAGCATCTTTGTAAACATGATCTCTACTCCAAGACACAATATGGTTTTCGTAAATATTGATCTTTCTTCCTCTTCTACTTCTTTTTCTTCTTCTATTATTTATATTAAATGACGTTTGTTTCTCAAAAATCTTAGCGATTAGTCTTCTAAATAAAATTCGCCTGTATTTTTGCGTGTGAATAATACACCATAAACTAACTTTGTTTACCCATTTACACGGTTAGAAAGGTTAATTCAACATGGAAGTATGTGTAATTTTGGATGGATGAATTAATGCATTACTATTATGGATAAATCAGCTTACAAGGTGGTGAATAATCTGGATAGCAAGTTTTGAAGTCATGATTTCCCATGTCAACTACGAAAATAAATGGTGATAACTCTGTGAAAATTTGCTAGATGCGGTGAAGCTCTGCACAAAGCAGTTCATATACAATACGTTTTTTTTCATGTGTGTAATGCTTAAGCATGGCAAATATTTAAGCAAACTTGCTTTTGTCACGTATACCAGACACTTCAATTCTTAATTGATTTATCATGGGTAAATTTCATATGCTTGCTATTAAGTTTAGCGGATATTTTCTATATTGTTTGTGAAAATTTACGTCTATTTCATACGTCTATAGTGTTTAAGTTTAGCAAAATATTTCTCCACTTTGTATTTGGATATTACCAGAAAATGAGTTTTCATCTATCAATTATTTTCTTTGAAGCATAATGTTGCATGTTTAAACATTGTTACAACAAAAACGCCTTAAGTGAAACCTGGAGTAAAAAATATTAGTTTGCCTAAATCCTAAAACTTAAAAATAGAAATTTCGTCAAAAAAATTAATTTGCTCAATTTAGTCACAAATATTTCGTCACTGGATGGAATAAATTCATTTCCACATGGCAAATGGTCATAGGTGTTACGAGAACTCCAGGGTAGTAGTGAGGGAAGACGAGGCTTGAACGCACAAAAACGCCTCTGATTGGTCGAGAGCTTATGACATCACACGTCACGTGACAGACCGCAAATATTGAGGGGGTGGTTGAACCGCTGAGTCATCTAATTGACATCTACCACTAATTGATTTTTTTGACGGGTTGACAGCTTGGGGGGGTAAAACCATATTGATTGACAGACCGTGAATATTGCCAAGGGTGGTTGGGTGTTGAGTCATCTAATT
>CABFPE010000015.1:337386-349629 GCA_900660155.1 Hofstenia miamia
GCGAATTTCGGTACTCTTTCCGAAAATGTATACTGGTTTTATTATGTATTACACCATTAAGTATAGCGAATATGCGATCTCTTTGTTTAATTTCTATATTTAATATTTTTCCATGTGTATTAAATTAGTTTTGTTTTTTAACATGTAAACTAGACAATCGTGTTTTTTACTAGTGTCTATAAAAATTTTAAACGTTTTTATTACAATGGATTGCGATCACTTTTTGTTTAACTATGTTTAATATTTTCCACATGTATTGACAAAAACGAAAATGTGTGATAACAAGGAATATTTTTACAAAATGCGAAATATGTATATTAGGAAAAATGTAATGCAAACAAATGTGATATTAACTAAGTGAAATTAGTCATTACAAACAATAAACCGAAAAAATTATATCAAAACAATGTAAATTTGGGTGTGAATCATTTAAGCAGGTCCGAATGTGCTAATTAAAAATGCATTAGCGAGCTGTATCTAAAAATCAATTAGCGAGATCTTCAAAGCACTTAGCGCCAAGTATCAATTAGATGACTCAACACCCAACCACCCTTGGCAATATTCACGGTCTGTCAATCAATATGGTTTTACCCCCCTCCCCCCAAGCTGTCAACCCGTCAAAAAAATCAATTAGTGGTAGATGTCAATTAGATGAATCAGCGGTTCAACCACCCCCCTCAATATTCGCGGTCTGTCACGTGACGTGTGACGTCATAATCTCTCGACCAATCAGAGGCGTTTTTGTGCGTTCAAGCCTCGTCTTCCCTCACTACTCAGGGTGTCCCAATGTAGCTTCCTCTCGGCCTCACTTACTACTTTTTCTATTATTTTTATGCAAGATCTATTGGGATATTTCATTTTTGCTTATTAGAATAAATTATTATAAGGCATGGTAAGGGTAAGGGAATTCAAAACTAATGCTTACTAAGAAGAGTTTTTATGATCATTTGTAGGTTGTTTTCGATACTCAAAGGACAAAGTTTGAGCCAAGTTCTTGTGCGAATTGTCTGTATTCATTATTTTTTGAAGAAAGGTTTTGAAAGTTAACATGAATCCATTTACTCGAATGTGTATAAGAGACAGATATTAATACATTGCGTGTATTCACTTGCTTTAATATAATCTCATAAGCAATTACAAATATGTGTTAATTAGATTAATCCGAATTATAGGTCAAATTATAAATCATCTTCTTTAAATGAAAGACTTGAATTGACAATATTTGTGATTTTTTTTAAATTTTTTTTCTCTTTTAATGAACCCATAAATTTTTTCTTTTTACTCGAGCTAACTTTATTTTCTGGACGTCATCCCTGTACCACTTTGTTCTTCAATTTGGCATTTGACGTATACTTGACTTCAAATCAAAAGGCTTTAATTACATGAGTAAGTTTATGCTTGTAAATATTTCCTAAATTTTTATTTTTTTTCTTATTGTCCAAACTATCTAGAAGACAATTGAGCATTTTTAAGGATTTTTAATAATTTTAACAAAAACATTCAAATATATTTCGACTTACAAAGTCATCGTCAGTTTTACAAATAATTCCCTCTAAATTTACTTGATTTTATAGCAATATTTTATTTCACTAAATCTTAATTATTGGTGACAATAGTTTATGTATATAATCTTCTTTAGTATTTAGACTTGGTTGAAATGATCTTATTAAAATGCTTTCAGTGATTTTAAGATATTTTGCATCGGTATTCTTTAAAATTTTTACATCAAAACTTAGTCCACAATTTTTAAGGTGTTTTGAAATGGTTGAATTAGTTTCATGTTCTTTTATTCTTCTGCTTAGTTGACGACCACAATATCCGATATAATCCTCACCACAGGTGCATTGAATCTTATAAATTACATTAGATTTATCGGACATGCTAGTTGTTAATTTAAGGCCAAGCTTTGCATTAAGTTTGTGGATCTTGTAAACAAATCTTACTTTTTCTTTAATTAATTTGATCTTTTTCATTTGATGTATTAGGTTTGTTCTATGTATTCCTCGATAGTGGGTTTTAAATACATGTTCAAAGTTTTGTGAATACTTTTTTTCTTTGTCATTCTTGACTATTTCTGAAATTGCTTCTTTAATATATTTATAAATAACATTGTTTGGATATTCATTTTTCCTTAAGTCTGCCTTCAATTTGACAATTTCTTGATGTATGCTGTCATAAGAGCTTGCAATATCGAATATCCTATGTATTGATCCTATAATTAAGGATATTTTGAAAGATCTTGGACAATTTGAATTAAAATTAAGGAATAGGCCGGTATCTGATGGTTTCTTGTATATTCCAGTTACAAATGATGTTGAGTCCCTCATTATTTTAACATTTAAGAAATTAAAATTGTTATTTTCCTCTTTTTCCATTGTGAATTTGATGTTATTATCAATTGAATTGAGCTTAGTTAACATTTTTTTCTGAATTTTCTTCATTGTCAACTAAAGCAAATATGTCATCCATATATCTTTGATAGAAATTGAACTCTATACGGTTTTCAACATATTGTTCTTCAAATGAAGAAAGATAAATGTTAGCTAAAGTTGGTCTCAATGAATTTCCCCTTGCTAATCCATCTTTCTGTAAAATGAATTTCCCATTGCTAATCCATCTTTCTGTAGATAGAAATCTCCTTTGAATTCCATAAGTGTATTTTTCGTTGCTAATAATAAGAGGATCTTGGTTGTATCATAATCTAAATCATATATTGTTATGTCTTTGTTCCTTAATAAATTTATTGCGACATCTATTAAATTAAAGAAAAAGCAAGATTTGTTTACAAGATCCACAAACTTAATGCAAAGCTTGGCCTTAAATCAACAACTAGCATGTCCGATAAATCTAATGTAATTTATAAGATTCAATGCACCTGTGGTGAGGATTATATCGGATATTGTGGTCGTCAACTAAGCAAAAGAACAAAAGAACATGAAACTAATTCAACCATTTCAAAACACCTTAAAAATTGTGGACTAAGTTATGATGTAAAATTTTTAAAGAATACCGATGCAAAATATCTTAAAATCACTGAAAGCATTTTAATAAGATCATTTCAACCAAGTCTAAATACTAAAGAAGATTATATACATCAACTATTGTTACCAATAATTAAGATTTAGTGAAATAAAATATTGCTATAAAATCAAGTAAACTTAGAGGGAATTATTTGTAAAACTGACGATGACTTTGTAAGTCTTCTAATGAAGATTCAACTTCTATAGTTCCCAAAATACAGGCGGCATTTGTCTGCTGAATTATAATCCTCAAACGTCGTTTAAAATACTCTGCTTTAATTGGTCTGAAAGAGGCAGGATTGGATTTAATTCCGGGCATTATAAAAAAATAATTGAAAAAGGAAATATTGTTTTGTCAATTTATTATATATTATAGGAAAAAGTTTAAACGAATGAGAAGTTGAGAAATATCATGCCTGCTCTTAATTTTAAAATTATTATTCAATAATGTAATGCAACAATATTTTTAGAATTGAGGGAAATATTAAAATGCACAGAGGTACTATTATAGGTTGCCGCCAAATAGTGAGAAATTCGCCAAAACCCAACTATAATAAAAAAAACTACCGCCATTAAAATCGTTTTTAAAAGTGTCGGATTCTTTGTATCTTTGAACCTTACAGCTCGAGCAAGGTCCATATCCATCTTTAATGGCACAGAACCACACCCCGAGATTTCCTCATCTCAGAACAGTATGCATAGAAACTTAGCGTTACCATAAGTGTTTTATGTTCATGTTATGTAACAGTTTTATTAAAGTTTACATAGTTTTGCATGAGCCTAATACCATAAAAATTATTTCATAATAACTGTGAAAAATTAAATTGTTTAATGTTTTTAGGGATGGGATCCGGATAGTGAATTGAATATACCGGATAATTTTACTGCCGGATACCAGATAATATATTGTTCAATTATTACTAGGGCAACCAGAAATATGACTCTAAAAAAACAAAATAGGACCTTATTTTATCACAAAATATGATCGAATTTAGTTAAATATGCCCTAAAATATTACTATTCATTTTTCAAAATGATCAATTTAAGCAAGACAAAACGTTTTTCTATTACTGAGGACAAGATATGAAACAAATACAAAACTTACATAATAAGTCAATTTTTTTAAACCAAATACTTCTCTAAATTATAACAGCACATAAATTTTCGTATATTATTGTGGTTAAGATTTCTTTCACAGGCTAAATGTATTCTTACACTTGCATGATATTTTTGTAATTTGGCATATATTCAGATTAAATTCCCATCCCCTTTTCTTCCATTATGACAGTGAAACCGGTATATTCTATTCGTGACTTAATATAGATATAGACGATTATTTCACAGGTATCATTTCTATGATAAAGAGTGGGAGTGATAACATCTGGTGGAATTTCAACTCCGTCAAAAATTGAACAACTTTGATATTTTATGATAGCAACCTTAATTGAAGCAATTAGATTATCAACAATTATGTATTTTGCCTGAATACGCATGATACAGCTCTGTAACATGCGTGCCCAGCAAAACCCATTAAATAATACTGTATATAGTTACTTTAATATATTTTCAGCTGCCAGCATACATGGCCAGTCCTACTCCTAGAAACGCTTCAACAAGTGGGTCGGGTCAACAATTAGCTAGACATTAAACTTCTCGGGGGTTAGGCCAGGAAATACATTGAAATTGAATGAATGTATAGATATATTAACTCAAATGATTTAAAGCTGTCTCAAACCAGCATTAATTTTTAAACTATGCCAAAATAGAAGTTTTATGACATTTCAGCCACAAATACCGTATTTTTTCACAAAAAATGGCTTTTTATGACTATCACTTCTTATATAGCTGCACCTCAACTCTGAAAACCATCTAGTTTTAAGCAGACTACAAAATAGACAAACAAAAAATTATGACTTTTATTACTTCTGGTTGCTCTAGTAAAAACAACATCATTTCTCAATTAATATCGACCTCTTGCAAATGAAAATATATAGATATCAAATATACTACATTCTGATATGTCAGAAAAACTTGTTTTGTTGAATGACAACTTTCATATAATGGAAAAAATAGAGCTTTTCCTCGAAAATTCCATTCTTAAATCAAGTTTTATCTCAGAATTTGTTATCCGGTAAGCAAGTTAAATTTTACCAGATATCCGGATCCGATTTAAAATTGTCGATTTAACCGGATACCGGCGCATCCCTAAATGTTTTACAAATCTATTAGCCTGTATTCTAAAAATTTCTGATGAAGCTGTAACGCCACCACATAGGCTTTAAGTTTTGCGTTGGTAACAGCTCTACAACTAAAATAACACAAAAAACTTTAGGAAGTTACAATACAATAAACAGTTGTCAAATAGAATATTTCTATTATACAATGGTTGTAGTAAAAATTTTCAACTGTTGCCTGATCTAGTATTTTTATAAAGCCTGGTGAAAAAAATATCTTTTGCATTCAGCTAGTAAAAGTAACAATTAGCAAATTAATAAATATTGAAACCTGACATATTAACATATAACTTAATGAAAAAATAAGTTACGCCCCTTTTGAAACATTAAACTAGGCTTGGTATAATAGATTTTTTTCAATGTAAACAATAATAAAATCACCGTATGTTTTAAAAGTACTTTGATTCAATTCTACAATTGGGTTCTAATCTAAAAGCACTATTCTGTCAATACCTTGAAAATAAATGTTCACTCATTTTGAATGAAGAATTGCTTCAAGAATGGTTCTATATTATTGTATGATATTCTAGAAAATCTATTCATTGACAAAATTATACCCTGTGATGATAAATATGATGTAATTCAATTATTCCAATTACAAAAACTAAATTACATATTTAAAACTACATTAAAAATAACAGTACAACAATTTACAAAATAATGGAAATTTAACGCCCAATGAAATTTCATCTAATATGCAATGATCTAAAAACATTACTTTAATTTCAATATTATTAAATGTACAGTATTGTTCACTTAAATGTTCGATTTACACAAATGGAAGTCATTTAAAAATCAGAGTTAATTGGTCTCCAGTAAATCCATCATAAATATAATATCATAATATAATAATATCATACAAATTTACTAGTCTGTGTATATCAATATCTGGCACAGCCAACTTAGAAAACTGTGCACTATAATCAAGTTACTGGGTTCGAGCAAGGCAAAAAATGTGTGGTAGGATTTCTGGTGATACCATAATTTAATATATAATACAATAGTGCTAAAAGAATATTTTTAAGAGCGTAAAGTCACAAATGCTTTCAAAGGACATACACAAAAAGTATAAAACTTCTCAAATGTGAGAAACTAAGCCGAATATGGAAAAGCGTGCAAAACTTTGCCAGTGACTTTAAGCGCCTGCAGACGAGATATTCTTTCCATGACGAGTCAGAATTCGACCTTGGGTAGCCAAAACAAGACAACGAACGTGTAAAATGGACATTCCGATAAAAATGTATCACTTGACATAAATTCTTTGTTTTACTACAAATTGCTATTGCTTCTCGCATTATTAGTGGCGTAGTAAAAAATGATAAATTCAAAAGGATATTTGGACTTGAAAATGAAAAATCTGACTTTTATATGACCGTTTTGACTGACTTTTTGGTTGCCCTAGTCATTAGGTTATCACCATGATATTGTGATGCTATTGCGAATTCAACACCATTAACAATGCATATGAAACTACTTCAAAAGAAGAATTGACCAATTCCAATAATGCTTCTTCCATATCGCTGTCAAATTTTAAAAAATCGGTTAATGACTCTCTTCATAACGGTATTTGAAATTCTCTCAACCTATAATTAAAAGTTTTAACGCTAACTCCGTAAAGTGTCAAATCATATGGTAAAAAGTGGCTCAAAATCAATTTCAAATGAGAATCTTTCAATTGTTAGATATTTCAGGGTGATTTTTCTTTCATTAAATGTCTAAATTGAACACGTAAGTGGACAATACTGTAGTAAGTTTACGTTTCTATTATATCCCCATATACCCATACTACTATAACTTAGACTAAATGAATTTCGAAAATACATTGTGTTAGAATTTACTGCAATAGGTAAAAGAAAATTTTTAACGGTTTGGTAAATGTACATATTAAACTAAAGCGATTTTAATATATAAAAATCAATCTAAAATATACGCTTAAACCACAAATGGTAAGCACTGAAGCAAAGTGAGGGATAGTAATTTGAACTTTAAAAATGATCTAACACACAAATAGGCAAATGTTAAAATGTGCCAGAAAACATTTTATACTCTAAGTTAGAAATTCTCGAGTACAGATAAGCTATCAATTTCACACTATGCGCATCTTAATTGAAAATATAATTAAAACGTCAATTGTTTTCAAAAGTTAATTAACACTTTTTAAAGTATGCTAATAGCAGTGAGTAACATCCATTCCAGGGTACGGGTATGAAAATCTTTATATCAAGCATCACTGCATATCACTAATTATGAATAAATTACCATAACCAGAAACTTACTACATTGCTTAAAGTTGTTTTATAAAGTTTTAGATTGTGCTCTAAAAATTAGTTTATTCATAGCAAATTAAAGGATTTCAAACACTATAAAATCATGAAATGAAATACTAACTGGGTAGATAAATCTTTGCATTTCACAATACACTTTCGTTTGAGTTTTTCGGAATTGGTAACATTAAGTATGGAGTCTAATGGTATGTCGACGTGAAACTCATTAGAACTGTCCAGTGAATCAAAGTTCGGAAATGAGAGATCTGCCTTTGTAATCGGACGCTTTCTAAAAAATATTAGATATGAAAAATTACAAAAATTGAATAATAAATATGAAACTGCAATGTAATTATGTATGGAGAGACCCAAACTTTATCGTCAAGAGCAGTCATTTATTTGTTGAATTATTTTACTTTTTTATAACAATTTGAGTTGAAAAAAGTGCAAATAATCACATTGCTATATTTAATAATAGCAGAAAACTGAAACTCGAAAAAATAATATACCACTATACTATTATACGGATACTTTCCATGTATTTGCAAAAAATCGCATTAGTCGCGAAGGAGGGATCCTATTAATAATACCCAAAAATTTTCATCCTACGAGAAGAGATGATCTTGAGTATGCACATAACATTTTTGAAACGATGTGGTTAGAAATTCATCTGAATAAGAATATGCCAAAATACCTAATAAATGTATCTTACTGTCCAAATAAAAACTATCGTTCTGAATTTATTTCATTCAAATCACACGAATTATCAAATGCATCATCAGAATGCATTGATATTATGTTATTCGGTGATTACAATATCAACTACCTAAACATAAAAGAAAGACAGTATATAGACTCACTTTGTGATGAGCACAATCTTCAAATTCTAAATATGCTAATGCCTTAATTGATTATACTTTAACTAAGGGATTGCATTGTCTAGAATTTCAAACTTTTCTTTTCAACAGTTTCTCTGACCATCATTTTGTATTGCATGTATCTAACCAACCCACTATTACCACTCAAAGAAAACGTGTAATGACAAGCTCTTCAGAATCCTTTAAAAGAGAAGAGTTTATAGAGCCCTTTCAAAATATTCCCTTTATATACTTGCATATAATAGAAGCCCCAAAAGATATGCTTATATTTTATATTTCAAATGAAAAGATATTCTTTAACACTGTAGCTTTAGAGAAAAAAATTAACACTCGACTTAAAAATAGAAAAAGTTTTATTCGACTTAACAATAGACTTAATGTTATTTTTTCAAAAATTAATCAAGAAGCAAGAAACGTGGGAAATATCCATTCAACACGATGTTTATAACCTTCGTGATTTTACCACCCTTAAAAATCAAATCAGTTCAAGAAGAAGAGCACTACATGAGAACTAATTACAGGAATTCCTTACCAAACTAAGCAAGTTCAAAGATCAGAGGAACTTTATTAAAAGGTTTTTAAATAAGAAGAGCCTAGAATCAGAACTCACAAAGTTGACAATATAGAATCAGAACTCACAAAGTTGACAATAACTTGCAAACCATCTTAACGTTTTTATAAATCTAGGAAATTACCATGGTTCCAAATAAAAATTAGAACTTCCACAGGTTCCAAAGAAAAATTAGAACTTCCACAACATCACAAAGAAACAGCTACTTTTTCTTTCATCACAAAGAAACAGCTATTAGGTGCAGACTCAAGGCTACATTCCCATTTTCATTATCAAGAATTTCATTCAACATTTTGACGAATCTTGAAAATTTCTGATATTACCCCAGTTTATAAAAAAGGAAACCCACTCATTGGAACTAACTATAGACCAACCCACTCATTAAATCCCATTTGAAAGAATTCTATGTGATCAAATCGTTGAATATTTTGAAGGCACAAACTTATTAAATGATATGCAATTTGGATTCCGGTCTAAACATTCGACAACTGATCTCCCATTAAACGTGACAGAAAATATACGATTCCATTAAACGTGACAGAAAATATACGATTGAATACTAACAATGGTCTATGCACAGCCATTGCATTGCTTGACCTTNGGATTGCATTGTCTAGAATTTCAAACTTTTCTTTTCAACAGTTTCTCTGACCATCATTGTATTGCATGTATCTAACCAACCCACTATTACCACTCAAAGAAAACGTGTAATGACAAGATCTTCTGAATCCTTTAAAAGAGAGGAGTTCATAAAGCTCCTTCAGAATATTCCCCTTGAATACTTGTACATATTAGATGATCCAAATGAAATGCTATTATTTTTCATTTCGAATTTGAAGAAATGCTTTAACACTGTAGCTTCAGTTAGGAAAAGGTTTGTTCGACTTAACAATAGACTTAATGTTATTTTTTCAAAAATTAACTCAGACCCCAAGCTACAATCACTAAAAATCAAGAAGCAAGAAACGTGGGAAATATCCATTCAACACGATGTTTATAACCTTCGTGATTTTACCACCCTTAAAAATCAAATCAGTTCAAGAAGAAGAGCACTACATGAGAACTAATTACAGGAATTCCTTACCAAACTAAGCAAGTTCAAAGATCAGAGGAACTTTATTAAAAGGTTTTTAAATAAGAAGGGCCTAGAATCAGAACTCACAAAGTTGACAATAAAGGGTACCATCATTACTTGTAAAAGAACACTTGCCAACCATCTTAACGTTTTTATAAATCTAGGAAATTACCATGGTCCCAAAGAAAAATTAGAACTCCCACAACATGTAAAGTCCGAATTTACTTTTTCTTTCATCACAAAGAAACAGCTATTAGGTGCAGACTCAAGGCTAAATTCAAATAAGTCATGCGGTTCACAGAACATTCCCATTTTCATTATCAAGAATTTCATTCAACATTTTGACGAATCTTGAAAATTTCTGATATTACCCCAGTTTATAAAAAAGGAAACCCACTCATTGGAACTAACTATAGACCTATACCCATTACAAATCCCATTTGAAAGAATTCTATGTGATCAAATCGTTGAATATTTAGAAGGCACAAACTTATTAAATGATATGCAATTTGGATTCCGGTCTAAACATTCGACAACTGATCTCCCATTAAACGTGACAGAAAATATACGATTGAATACTAACAATGGTCTATGCACAGCCATTGCATTGCTTGACCTTTGCAAGGCATTCGACAGTTTAAATCATGCAATACTACTAAAAATCTTGGAGGTTTACGGATTCGACAATAGTAGCATAGAGATAATTAAAAGTTTCCTGTCAGAAAGAAAACAAAGGGTTAAGTTAGGAAATGTTTTTTCTAATTATTTGACACCTAAGAGTGGAGTACCACAAGGCACCGTGCTTGGGCCGATTTTGTTTACCATTTATGTTAATGATATCAGTAATAATATTCCATCCTGTGAAATTTATCAATATGCTTATGACGTTTGTATAATTATTAAAAACAAAAGCCCGTTTGTAGCAGCAACAACTATTAAGAATTCCATAGAATGCATTACAAAATATTTTAATCAAAATACACTAAAAATTAACTTCTTTAAGACTCAATTTAAAATCTGTTCACCAGCCAGTATATCAACAAATATAAATATCAAGCTTGAAGACCAAACTCTAATCCAACAGTCCCATACCATATCATATTTAGGCGTTGAAATAAATAGAGATCTAAATTATCATCAGTTCATTTCGAAGAAATTAAGAGCAATGAATACTGGCATTCATTATCTTTTTGAAATACGAAAATTTTCCAAAAAAATATCTAATTAATTACGCACTCATAACAAGCCATTTTCTTTATGCATGCACATTATTGAATGGATTAAGCATTAGGGAGCAGGAACGAATAAATTGCACATATAGTCGTGCAGTGCGCTTGTTGTTTAATAGCAAAAAACAAGAAACCAGCTCATGTTTACAAAAAAATAACTTGCTCCGACCAAAATACCTCATCAAATACAGTGCCCTAGTAACGCTATACAAGCATATTAATAACACTACTAAGAGTTTGCATTTTCTAAAACATGTTGTAATAAACAAGCGTAACTTGTGCTGCAAAGTTGACACCAAATGCACATCTAAGCTCTGGGAAAATTCTTTCACATTTAATACTATGCGCATTTGGAATGACCTCCCTCTTGAAATAAGGAAAATCAAAAGTTTAGCAACGTTTAAGCGCAAATTAAAACATAACTTGTTAAGCCATCAAGCAATAATAGGGGGCTCCAAAAGAGTACATGCTTTCAATAATTTTGTTTGAAATTTGACAATTTTTTTATATTTATTTGTAAAGTGAATCTTTATACTTATACTACAATAAAGAGCTTGTTAATTATTATTATTATTATTATTATCATTAATCAATGTTTCAATTCTTTTTTCCCGATGTAAAATTGGATACATCAATGGCTCATGCATCAAATACCAATGCAAAAATAATTAATGATCACGCTTAAACGCCAGAAACTATATAGGTTGCACTATGACGTCTTTCAAAACGCATTAACAACCTTTGACAATCAATCATCATCCCGGCACCTATACATAACCTAAAATACGTCAAATATCATAAAGGAACTGCTACCCAACTGGAAATGCTAGCTTACCTCACATGTGAGGAAGGCATAGCCAATATCCAATGGGACGACACCAGCATGCTTAAATTTACTCAATGACACTGAATGCCTGTTACAACAACCACCCACTGAAAACTCTTGGTTAACAAAATCCTCCATGTACAGCA
>CABFPE010000015.1:350767-366166 GCA_900660155.1 Hofstenia miamia
AAAAATTTAGAAAAAAATTAAAAATCATACTTTTACATCGACAAAATACAATCGGAGACACAAACATGCTAAACACATTTACAGGTTTTTTACACTGAGCTCACCACATACATAGACACACATACATTTATTCTATATATATTTTATTATTATTTTGTAAATACATGTATTTGTAGTTTGTAGCTTTCTTACTGTTATTTATTACTGCAATAAATTTGCTTTGACTCTTATTATAATTGCGCTAAATATAACTAATGGCGCTTAATATTTTATTGTAATTTCTTATTGAATATTAGTTTATCTAACTGTTAAATGATCAACAATTTACACATTTGAACACTTAGATTTGTTATTGAAGTAATAATTTTCCCTAGCCGGTCTTAGCAAAATGAGCTCTTAGAGTCGCCTAAAGTAACTTGAAAATGACTTTCTAGATCTAAAACAAGGTTTAAGAGAGACTAAAAGTAATCCGAAGTCGATATGAGCATTATTCACAGAAAAATCAGCATTTTCGCAATGTCATGACCCTAATAAAAATTTTTTGAAGGGAATGACTCTTAATAAAACGCTGATTGTGCAGTTAATAATTTTCGAATCAACTTCGGACCACTTTTATTCTCTTCTAAATTACATTTTCCATTTAGAAGAAACTTTTGAACTTATTCAATGGAAGACTAGTTTAAAATTGTTTGATTAAGTAACGTCCTACATTATCTTGCCCCTACAATGGTTCATGTTAGGATTTCTTAAAAAATATCGGACTAGATCTCTTCTAAAATATAATAGAAACCATTATCTAGATGTAAAATTTAGTGTTTAAACAGTAATACAGAAGTCCGACTCTATTCCAACTGCCAATTCATTTACGTATTTCAATTCATGTCATCAGGAACTAGAAGTAAGTCAAAGAAGACAAACCCAGCCACAACCTCGCAAACTGGTACGGAAACAGATCCAGATACAGACCAGGAACAGATACCCTAACATTGGAAGCTCTAGCCGCCTCAATCCATCATTTGGAACAACTGATTACACATGGGCCCAAACAGCAGAATCACCGCAGAGATCGTAGCCATTCTCCGCCACATTCATCGACTATTATCTCTAATGTTCCAACCGTTATTGCCACTACCGCGATTGGTTTTGCGGATATCCCAGCATTATTTCAACAGGTTCAGGACACCTTGTCATTACCAAGCTGTAGAGGAAGAGATCGCAGGGAACTTAACATGCTCTTCAACTTGCTCAGAGACTATGCACGACTCGACGCAGACAACCGCAGAGATATTTCATACCGCATCCACATCTTATTGTCAGCTCACAGATACGGCTGGGACGCAACCATCGCAGCCACAAAAGATGTTGGAGTATTGCGACTCGGAATCGATCATATGCCACAGCCCACTTACTCAAGAGGTAACAAACAGAAGAGAAAGCAGCCCCATAAGAAACGTCAGCAACAATCTTCTAGTGACAAGAAGGAATATTCCGCCGCTCTCTCCGATACTCGAATTTTCTCTTTCACCTGCAGAGACTAAATTTTTCAGCCCAGTAATTCCAGTGATTAACACTGGCCGCGAGGCTGCGGTTCTTAATTCTTCCAATAGTTCTAATTTGGATTCTTATTGGAATTCTCATTCAACTATCTTCGCACAAAACAGTTTTCTCGAGGACTTGCCTAGTTCACCGCTAGCTCCCGTTATTGGCGCTCACTCAACCGACAATTGAAACGCTTTCTATCAGTGAAGAAGACTCTCAGAACCTCTCTCCTATCATACACAGATCTCTTGCAATATGTTAAGAATTTAGCAATACGACTTCCAGTATCGGCACAGCAACCCTTCTTAAATTACTATGTTACTCTTGCAAATCAACCTCGTACGTATATTTTGAATCGTCTCACGCAATTTCTTCAAAGACATAATATACGGCTCGACGAAGAAGAAGATCAACAGTCGCAGCCCCAACTTTTGTATGAAGTTAGCTTTGATTCGGTAGATGGAAGTATGGATTTTCCGCAAGGAATTTCAGACACGCCCCAACTTTTGTATGAGAACACGCAACCAGACTACAAATTCGACAAAATCGATATTGATTGGAATACATTGGATAAGCACCATAAACTCCCCAATCGGCTTCTTTCGATACGAGCTACATTCTTTTAGTTTGCAGAGTTTAATCCTTACGTAGTAAGGTCACCTCGTAAATTCTCTGTTCATATCAAGGCACACATTATGGCTCACATTGAAGCACTCTATAAAGCTGGACTCATTGAAAAATCGCTAAGATCGCCATATGTGTTTAATTGTTTTGCGGTACCTAAGTCTCCTACAAAAATGAGACTAGTCAATGATTTCAGCCCGGTTACTAAAGTTTCATAACACCCTAGTTTTTATTTACCTCCTTTTCTAAACGTCATCAAAAACTTTCAGCCACCTTCGAATCATGTGATGCTGGTTTTAGATCATAAATCGGCTTTTTATCNTATGCCACAGCCCACTTACTCAAGAGGTAACAAACAGAAGAGAAAGCAGCCCCATAAGAAACGTCAGCAACAATCTTCTAGTGACAAGAAGGAATATTCCGCCGCTCTCTCCGATACTCGAATTTTCTCTTTCACCTGCAGAGACTAAATTTTTCAGCCCAGTAATTCCAGTGATTAACACTGGCCGCGAGGCTGCGGTTCTTAATTCTTCCAATAGTTCTAATTTGGATTCTTATTGGAATTCTCATTCAACTATCTTCGCACAAAACAGTTTTCTCGAGGACTTGCCTAGTTCACCGCTAGCTCCCGTTATTGGCGCTCACTCAACCGACAATTGAAACGCTTTCTATCAGTGAAGAAGACTCTCAGAACCTCTCTCCTATCATACACAGATCTCTTGCAATATGTTAAGAATTTAGCAATACGACTTCCAGTATCGGCACAGCAACCCTTCTTAAATTACTATGTTACTCTTGCAAATCAACCTCGTACGTATATTTTGAATCGTCTCACGCAATTTCTTCAAAGACATAATATACGGCTCGACGAAGAAGAAGATCAACAGTCGCAGCCTGAAGATACTTCTTAAGTTAGCTTTGATTCGGTAGATGGAAGTATGGATTTTCCGCAAGGAATTTCAGACACGCCCCAACTTTTGTATGAGAACACGCAACCAGACTACAAATTCGACAAAATCGATATTGATTGGAATACATTGGATAAGCACCATAAACTCCCCAATCGGCTTCTTTCGATACGAGCTACATTCTTTTAGTTTGCAGAGTTTAATCCTTACGTAGTAAGGTCACCTCGTAAATTCTCTGTTCATATCAAGGCACACATTATGGCTCACATTGAAGCACTCTATAAAGCTGGACTCATTGAAAAATCGCTAAGATCGCCATATGTGTTTAATTGTTTTGCGGTACCTAAGTCTCCTACAAAAATGAGACTAGTCAATGATTTCAGCCCGGTTACTAAAGTTTCATAACACCCTAGTTTTTATTTACCTCCTTTTCTAAACGTCATCAAAAACTTTCAGCCACCTTCGAATCATGTGATGCTGGTTTTAGATCATAAATCGGCTTTTTATCACTTGGATTTAAGGAATGATCAAAAGTATAAAACTTGTTTTTTGGCACCAGATGGGCAAAGACACAGGTTTAATAAGTTACCTATGAGTTTGGCTATATCGCCATACCGCTGCCAAATGTTTTTAAATTACTTATTACAGCCTCTCTCTCAGAATGTAGTCTTTGCTGGGGCCACATTGATAATATCCTCCTAGTATTTTACCAATCTAAATTCTCAGTTATTGATAGTTATTTACAATTCTTAGAAGAATGTGGAGTAAGGTTTAAAGATGAGAAAACTACCAGAACCCCTTTACAAGAAGCAGAGATACTTGGATTCAACTTAAATTTACCACGATCAGAACTTTCTCTAACGTTACAATAAGAAATGGTTATAGCTCACATTATTTCTATGGATTTTGATAATTACTACGAAAACCAAAGAAAGGATACTCGGACATTTGGCCTTCTCATAGCCTCTCATAGGACCATGGGCGCTAATAAAACCTCTGTATTATTCACTAAATCTTCCCAAATTAGTTAATCTCATTCGATATATTTTTCTCAAATGGACACATAAATATACATGGAATTTGGAAGATTTCAAGAAAAAAGAAGAGTGGTATGTGGACGCATCCGACTATGCTATAGGAATAGTAAGAAAAGACACCAGAAGGCTCATAGCATACTCATATGAATTACTGGATGCTACATTGAACATCTTCACAAAAGAGATTATAGCTCTCACAGTTGCAGCGTATATGGCTACATCAGGGTCATCCTTATATACAGACTCTAAAGCTCTGTATTTTTCAATACAGAAATTCAAAGTAGTGCAGTACTCTAAATTTGAATTGTCGATTGTTTTAAATTTGTTGATCTATGTTAAATGCTTAGATGTTCATTGGGTTTCATCCAAGGATAATTCCGCAGATACTCACAGTCGCGATTTAGATAATTTTGTTAATTTACCATATTTTAATTATCAATTATTAGATCTCTTGATCTTTTAAATGTAGGTTGTGTCTGATGTTGGCGCTGATCATAGTGTCCAAAGTGACTCTTGATTAATTAATCCAATAGTAAAGTTTTCTGCCGCACTCAAATCAAAAATTCAAAACGATACTTTCAAAGGTATAAACAGTGAAAATGATGCAAAAATTTATATTAAAGGAAAGGCAAAAACACCATTTCAGCATCTTTTTGCAAAGTTTGACAAAGACGAAGTTTGTGAGATTTTCTTAATTTTAATTTCAATATTGAAAATGGCACGATATCAATACCAAAAATATGTTTAGCGAAAACACTTGTTCACTACAATAATGAAAACAACAGTATGGTTACTGTGCGTGAAAGTCAATACACAACGTCAAATCAATTTCAAAAAAAAGCAAAGGACATTCGAAGTGAAAATTAACTAGCAATTCCTATATTAAAGTAAGCTAATCCTAAAAAGCGTACTAGAAATGCGAATACCAAAATCCATTCCTATCCTAGTGTAGTGCAGCCGCTCTTAAATTTTAATAAAGGCCGGTAAAATTACGGGCCGTTTACCAGCAAAAATGATAAAAAAATTCTTGTTTTATCTTTAGATTTAGAAGAATTCTTATGAAAATCCAAATTCAAACCTACTGTTTTGCAATTAGAATGATTTCCAGAAATATAAAGCAAGATTCCAAAAATATAAAGCAAGATTCCAAAAATATAAAGCAAGATTCCAAAAATATAAAGCAAGATTCCAAAAACATAAAGCAAAATTCCAAAAATATAAAGCATGATTTGAAAAATATAAAGCAAGATTCCAAAAACTTTTTACTTAAAATGTTAAAAACATTTTGCCAATATGCAGCTAAAAATCAGGCCTTTATTTAGAAAATAAGTTAATATTCAAGATGTAATGAAAATATTGATATTCACTACATTAACACAAAACACCACTTTCTTCGTTCAAACCTGCTTAATCTACATATATACATGTAAGGTACATCAACTAATCCTTTTTTCTACCACAAGGTGGAGTAGCGCTCTCGTGCACAAATGGCGTCATTTCCATTTCACACTGTAACAATGGCTATTATGATCATTTTTAGGTCATTATCAACAAAATTGTGAATTTTGCAGGGTGGTTTTAGAAATATGCTTTACATTTTTGAAATCTTGCTTTATATTTTTGGACTCTTGCTTTATATTTTTGGACTCTTGCTTTATATTTTTAGACTCTTGCTTTATATTTTTGGAATCTTGCTTTATATTTTTGAAATCTTGCTTTATATTTTTGGAAGCTTCCTTTATATTTTTGAAATCTTATTTTATATTTTTGAAATCTTGAATTATATTTTTGGAATCTTGCTTGATATTTTTGGAAAACACTGTAAATTTATGTAAACAATGCATGCAAACTTTCTTTATGATATCACAACTAGGACAGTAACCAGAGATGGACATGGGCCGGGCTGGAATTTGGTTGAAGTATTGAAAAAATGGGCTGACGAAATGGTCCGAAATTAGTTTGTTTTAAATGAGAGCAGAAGTGTAACCTGACCCAGCCGAACCCGAAATGAAGAGTTTAAACAGATTTCAATCCAAATTTCATTAAATGTGTATTTAAAATTCAAATTTTTTGATGTTTTGAAAGATAATTTAGTATTTCTAAGGCTTCTATGGTGTTAGCTGCCAGTGAGGAGCGTCTTTCAGTCACAGTAAGTCCACAAGAAGAGAAGTCTTGCTCCAATCGACAAGGCGCCTCTTTAAAAACAGATCGACATGAAAATCTTTGTATTTCAGAAGATAATTCATTCACGACAAATTGAAATATTAGCAGATGCATGAAAAAAATATTTATCAATCCTAAAAACCCTAAATTATATTTTTCGTTCAAGTCATTGATGTTGATGATTAGTTTACTTTTGGATTTAGCAATTATCTTTTTACCATTATAAACACACTGGATGCGAATTAGTTCTTTGTAAAGGGGGTGCACCACGATGGGCTTTGTCTCAAGTCAAATGAACTATGTTAAGTGCTCTTTGGCATGCCACACAATAAACTCATGCCCCGGCAATGCTCCGACAGTAATTATCCTACAACTATCTCGCGCGGGACAAATGCTACACGGAGTGCATTTAACTTAAGTGTTTTAACCTAGTGCAAAAGCAAATCGTGTGGCACCCCCTTAATGCAAAGTGAACAGGAAAGTCATTCTTCACTGCGGCCTTTTCTGAAAGAATAGGCTCTACAATATAATATTCCATTTAATACTATAAATTCGCTGTTGAAGGGACTAAAATCTGTCGATTCTACAGTTCCAGCTGATGCTAGAGCATTGTTAAAAACTCCCCGCATATGTAATATCAGGCAAATGGGAGACGGCAAGTTCATTTACTTTGGATTTGCCGATGCATTAAATATTCTGGGCTTGTCTTCATCTAGACTTGAGACATACATGTCATCAGTTATTTTGTAAATCATTCATTATATTTTAGGTTGATTTAAACTTTGATGGACTCCCTCTATTTCGATCAAGTTCAATTGCTTTTTAGCCAATTCTTGCATCCCAATTTGTTGAATGCAGTGGACGCTTAGATATATTTTCTTGCTTTTAAGTTTGAAAATTTTCTGCAACTAATGAAGAGAAGGATTTGAGGTATGCGGTGTCAATTACAGCAAATTTCGCACAGAATTCTGCAATGTGACCAGTTCTTGGGCTATAAAGAAAATTGAGTTCCCGAATTCGTGATAGCTGTTTTGAATTATAAGATGGCTCCTTTGCCCTATTTTTTTGGAAATAATGAGAACAAGAGAATTAAACATTTAACTCAATTAGAGCCTCTCTCTACATATCCACTTAACAGCATGCAGCTTTCAATATGTGTTGGGAAATTTTCTTCTGTTGAGGTTCAATTTGAAAGTAAAATGATTTGTTTACCGTTTAGATCTGGCAAATTTGTTATAATGCAATTTGTATTCAACTGTTTAATGTTTATTTTAAAAATGATATTTGTAACTGCTGTTTTTGAGATACATTTCTGTGGCATTATGTTTTATATTTGAAAGTTTTTGAATTCATTGAAAATTATCAAAATCAAACAAAGATTCTATAATTTTTCAGAAGAACTATTCCTTTTAAATGCAACTCAGATATTTAAATTAAATCTATTGAAAAGTTAATTAATTAAATTCAATTGTACTTCTTTCCATATTGATTTAAAAACTCTTATATTTGAACTTCACTAATTTCAAATATATCAATTTGAAATACAAATCTATAATTCTTTGATGAGTACAATACAAAAAACTTGACAAATATTTATTGGAAGTAACACTTTCATTCGATACTAATAATTTGCGTAATTCGACCATATATTATTATTTAATATTAATATTACTATTATAGATTTTAATGTTTATTTTCAGATGTTTTATATCGTTGAGTTTTTGAACAATGAAAGCAGTGATTATATTCCTGCGAGCTGACTCTGTGGAAGTTGTAGTTATTGTTTCTGGCCTCAAAAACGCGCTGATCGACGTAGAAAAGCAGAGGAGGAACCTGATGATGAATGGGAAAATATCACAATTTGAGTCATTTAAACAGCTGGTTCGAAAATATTTTCTTATCATCATTCATTTTAAGAACATTATTATACTTTATAATAAATTTTTAGAAAACGTTCTCAATGCTAAACATAAGGCAGTAAATGCGCAATTTACTAGCAATGTGGATGATAAAATTGTTGCCCCTCCCCATAAGCGCTTCCGAAAATCATCAGATGCACTTTTGATGTCTTTGGAAAAAGACTTTTCAGATTCGTCCCAAGATAAAAAGACATCAAAAAATAATAAAATCATACTTTATAAATAATTATTATATTAACTCAATTTTAGTCCGTTAACGACTACTTCATGAAGAGTATATCAACTACTTGTGTAAACTCTCGTGTGTGTAACCAATAGTCCTTCACCGAGCACATCGGCACTATCTGTTCAATCACGGACCCTATTCAATAACTCATGCAATTGTTTTTGTAAAAAATATTTTTGTTATCACTTACATAGATAATTCGTGAAGATATATCAAAAATTGTTTCTATGCTGGGCAGCACTAGCAATGATGCATTCACTCCTTCTGCTGATTCTAACATCTTTCCTTTGAAAGATGCTCATGACTATGATAGTATTTCTGTTAAAGAAAAATTACTTGTATGAATTTTTTTACTGAAAATATATTATCTTTTAGGCAAGAATATTATCATTAAAGGGGAAAACGAAGTTGCATCCCTCTGTTAATGCCATGCTAAGAACTGCTATGACAAGAGAGTTATGCACAATCATCAATGTTAGTGGGGCAAATGGAAAAAGATGTTTCCTGGCGAGTCTTTTATTTCCTGTAATTAAAAGTAAGTTACTTTATGTTCTACTTGGTTACGATATAATTCTAGGAGCTGTTCGATTGAATCCTGCCACGGCAAATGCAATGGATTGTTGAAGCTTGCAGAAGGTTTTTTAATGACTGCAACCAACAAAAGAATTAACATCGTTTTGATCTTTTTATATTACACTTATTTTTTTAGAATTTAGCAATTTCTTTGAATATTCCTTTACTTTATATTTAGATTTTCTCGATTTAATTGTTTATTACCAATTTAAATTCCCATTCGAACCAAATACGTTTTGTTTTCGTTTAAATCCATTCGCTTAAGATATTTGTCAACATACTTTAATTTACAATTACAAATTTTCCACGCATAAATTTATTATAGAAATTTTCTATATCAGACATTACAAATATATAGTGCATTGAATAAAATGAGTTCATACTTGATATTTCAATCAAAGATTCTGTAATTCAATCACCAACTATCATAGGCAAAAAGCACAGGTTATTAAGTGCGTCAGTAAACACTTGCATTACATCATATTTTTCAATTGATTAAGAAATGTTTAGTAATAGGTTATAGATTTGCATTTACACAATAGTAATTTTATTACAAGGGTAAAATTCAATAAAAATAAATTTAGATGAAACTTTACATGTTGTATGCGAACTCATTGATTCTGCAGTGAAGACATGTGATAGGAACCAAATTGGCATCCGCTTATCATTCTTAAGTGAACAACTCAGTTTGGCACACTTGACACCTAACCAAAGACACTCTACATTTTTAATTTCATTTGGTTACACCTTGTTTGCAACTAGTTCGTCTGCTAATGCCTTAATGTTAGAATAGAACTTTCTATCACTCCTTTCAGTACCTACTTAAAAAGATAACTCAAACAGTGAAGTCTTCTAGTTCAACAAATTACATCACATTTCGTCTAACTCGACTTAGCATTAAGGAACGGAACATGATCCTAATTGTTATGATATAATTTCTATTTTTTCATATTATTAATAATTTAGGTGATGCTATCCATACTTGTGAAAAATGCGAATCAACAATAAAGGATTTTATTGTTTTACTTAAATGGCGAAGTTGTGAAAACAGTTCATTGTTTCATGATTCAGTTTGCTGCTCATATTCGGATTCCTTGTAGAAAGTTCACTACTGAAATACAGTTCAACTTATTCATTGACACTTTTAAGACTGTAACAGTCTGTGGGTTTAATATTATTGTCGTCATCTTTGATAATCACGTTGTGAACAAGTCTTTATTTAAGATACTTAGTTCAAGTAGTTCTTCTATATATTCAAGTGTCAACTTGATTAAGTTTGGAATACAAAAAGAGGTGCTTCTACTATTTGACTCAGTACATAATTTGAAAAACATAGACAATAACTTTAAAAAGAAAAAACGATTTATTTGTCCTGGATTTTCTGAACGTGGGGACAATTTTATTGCAGACTTCAATCATATTGAGGAAATTTATCAAATGGAGATAAAACAACTATTAAAACTAGCGCATAAATTATGTAAACGAACTTTTGATCCTTCAAATTTTGAAAGCGTATCAACAACTTTTACATTGAGCATATTTTGTGACAGCACTCTATCAGCTTTAAAATACTACAATATTAAAAGGCATCTAATTTGGAGGGACCAATTAGATTTGTTGAATTAATACTTAAAATGTGGAAAATTGAAAACACTAAAACACCCTGTAAAGGTCTACATCATAGAGATTCCCGTGTTGATCCTGTTCGTGATTTATGCGACTGGAAACTAAACTTCCTCGCCGACTTTTCTCAATGGCTAGAAAAATGGCACTACTCTATATTCGAATCAGGATTAACATTAGGACATTTCTAGTAGTCAATGTGACAGCAGTCATTAATATTGAAAGCGCAAAATTTATTTGAAGAGTATGACTTCAAGTACGTCTTGCTTGGAAACTTCCAATCAGATTTTACTGAATCTCGATTTTCGTGGTACAGACAAGTATCTGGTTAGAACTATATCATCTATGTGAAACAAATTTTCGAGACTGAGAGTAATGAACACCTCAAATATGAGGACTTGTCAGCTGTTCCCGATGACTTTTTTAATTCAGTTAACAGAGAAAGATTTTCAAGACCCTCAACTTGGTTATTTAACCGTTCTACGTTTGGGGTAATTCTGTAACCCTAAAGAGAATTAATTATTTGTTAAAAGTCAGTTATTTCCTGTGACCCAACAAAAACACATGACTTTCTATATTTAATGAATGCTTAATTTTGCGAAATAGCAGCAATACCTAGCTGCCTCGTTTTTAAAATTCATCGAATTTCTATGATCATCGCCATATGGGGTAACTGTGTAATCCCAAGTTATTTGATCTAATAAATATTTAGAATACTGCTTTGTCTCAAGTCATTTTAAATCTTAGTTACTCACAAATGGACTGCCCAACACGCAGTTTTGCCTTAAAAGCTATTAGCTTGTTTGTAACTAACTATGACATAATTGGTGAAGAGGATCTTGTCAACGATGATTAAAGTGATGATAATATTTTTTTATTATGGCAGTTCATCCGAATTTGAGTTAAATGACACTGGATTAGACACAATAATTTAAGTGGATAGCGAACATTTGAACTCTTATATCGATCACAAAACATGTTCTGATGTTGAAAGTGATTTTAATTTTGATGCAATGCAGGAAAATTCAGAAGAATTAACTGCAAGGTCAGGTAGAACGTGGGAAATCCTGGCCAATACTGGGAAAAAATCAGGAAGACAGCCTTACAAGAACATCATCAACTTACGCGTAGGTTTGAAAAGAGGAATCAATCCCACAACTGAGTTGGAATCATTTTTGATGTTTGGAGAGGAAATCATAGAGAAAGCTGCCAGATTTACCAATTTGGAAGGTCGCAAAGTGGTCAGAAAACTAAGCAAAATTCTAATAAGAATATACATTGGAAAATGGTTACAAAGAAGAAATGTTTGCATTTATTGGTTTGCATATACTTGCAGGTAGCTTTAAATCCCGCCATCGTACGTTAGAATCACTGTGGAGCACTAGAGATGGCATACCAGCTTTCTGAGCTTGCTTTTCAGAAGAACGGTTCAAAGAAATCAAATGTTGTTTTCGGATGGATGATCGTCTTCGACGACTTCTAAATGACGGTTTTGCCCCTGTAAGAGATGGTTGGAATTCTTTTTGTGCAAAACTTGGACAATTTTGGAACCCTTCACCACATCTTACAATAGATGAGCAAATTGTAGAATTTCATGGAAGGGTAAAATTCAGGAGCTACATTCCTTCTAATCCTGGATCATATGGAATGAAAATTATTGGCTTAATGATGCAGAGACTGGTTTTGCTCTTAACGCCTTACCTTATATTGGAGAAAGTACACTTACTGTTTCTGAAAGGGCAGAATTCACTGTTCCTGAAGTAGTCACTGTGAAACTAATTGGGAATATTTAAATCGAGGTTACAATGTAACCATGGACGATTCGTGCAACCTGGCAGATTATTTGTTTGCAAATCAAACTACTATGGTTGGAACTTTGCGAAGAAATCGCCAAGATATTCCTCCCATGGCTCTAGATGCAAGAGGACCTGTAAGAATGTCAGTAAATTTCATGTGTCAAAACATTTTACTTTGGTCTTATTTGGATAAAGGTAAGTCGCCTGTACTGTTAATATCTTCAATGCATAAAGACAACCGACACAGTGAGAATAATTTACAAGAAATTATTTCATTTTACAATTCCACAAAGGGTGGTACAGATAGCATGGACCATATGATTCATCTTTATCGCTCAGGTCGCAAGTGCAGGAGATGGCCATACGCTTTTTCTTCAATATGATTGATGTTGCATTGATAAATTCAATGATTATATACCGGGCTTAAAAAAATATTAATGCTGGGTCTTTGATATATAATAGATTTCGTTTCAATTTTTGTAAGGAAGTGGCTTACCAAGTCATGGATGCTTATATTCATAAACGCATGAATGACACTATACTGTCAAAGAAGGCAAAAGCTTCACTTGAATGTTTAGGATATGTTTGTGCTCCAATTGATGAAATTGATAAAATCAAAGAACGAGTAATGGGAAGATGTTTTTTTTGTCCTCGCAAATTAGACAAAAAGACAACACAAAAGTGCTACAAGTGAACAAATTTTGTGTGTAAACTTCATGCTTCAAGTAAAAGATTTTGTAAAAATTGCATAGCTTGAAAATAAAATCTTGAAAATAATTTTAAGTTAAGTGATAACATACTTATAATCTGGGGTAACAAACGACGATACCCATATATGAAAAGTAACGACGTAGAAGGGTTACAGTGTTCAAGAACTCCTGGATTATTTTTTATGAGTTACATGAGAAATTTAATTTCAGACATTATATTTCAAAGGCCGCATGAAAATCTTTTATATCTATCACAAAGTTGTTTCGGTAGTTTGAATACTCATTGTGATTCCTATGATAAAAGTTTCTTTAATAATGTTATAAGATTTTTTAATTATTTCTTAAAGAATTTTCCCATGAGCAATCTATTTCTAATGGAAGACAGCATCAAAAAATTGTCAAGTAGTGTAAATTTTTTGTTTGAATTATTTTTACGTATTTTTAATACATAAATTTGAGTATTTATATTATTTAATGTAAATTATAGAAAAATTCAATAAATAATTATATCTTTGTTAATGTGTTGTGGCATTGTCAACAGTTTGTTGTCATAAATACGGTTAACTTAATTTCACTTGTAACCCCTAGATGGTGATTTGACTAAAATTAAGTTCCTGTCCAGAAGTTGATTCACTTTAAATTTTGACTATGCTGCTGCATATAATTCTTTGTATTACATATATATTTTTAAAGATAATTTTCCTTCTCATTTTTGTAGCAGCATGACAATCACGGTGTTGCAATACAAACCAATGAGTGTGGCATGGGTCAAACTGTTCTTTCATAGCACTTTTTAATCATGCCTGAATTCAGTGTTTTAGAGTTTCAACAAGAAAGTCACATATTCTGAATGTGAAAAGGCTTAATTGAAGAAAGCTTAAGTGGCATATTGTTCTCTCAGTCACAAAAATTTTGTTTCTGTAGAGAATACTGAATTGCAGCGACTCCTGAACATAGATATTGAACTGGGTGCAGTGAAAGACAGGCATGTGGCAAGCATAGAAGATTGAACTCTCTTTGGAAGAAAAGTTGTTAGCCATGCGGATAGAAGTGCTCAGTGTGATTAAAATAGAGAATTAATAACGCATAATTTTGTAGAAAATATTATTTATCTTTTATAATGTTAACAATTGGAAATTAAAGATGTTATTTAAAAAAATGTTCTTATGCTACTGCAGTAGTTAATGTATATAATTTTGAATTAAAATGTACCTTTTCCAATTTTATTATTTTATATATATATATATATATATATATATATATAAACCGGATGGTAAACGATACCGATTTACAAAGTTACCGATGGGCTTAGCCATTTCATCGTGCTCATGTCAAATGTTTCTAAATTACTTATTGGAACCACTAAGACCCCTGTGCAGCCTCTGTTGGAGACACATTGACAATGTCATCCTTGTTTTTCACATCAGCAGATACGAACAGATAGATGAATACCTCAATTTCTTACAATCTTGTGATATAAGGTTTCAGGAAGAAAAATCAAATCGAACTCCGATAAAGAATCAGAAGTGCTAGGCTTTTATCTTGACATACCACGATCTCGTTTAACTCTCACTCAAGAAAGAGAATTTATCATTGGTTCTATCTTAGCTATGGACCTCAGTACAATCTCCGGAAAATTGCAGGAACGAGTTTTGGGCCATTTGGCCTTCGCATGGCCACTTTTTGCCCCGTGGGGCTTCATCAGACCACTATATGCTGCTATAGATAGACCTAACTTGATCACCCTAATAAGGATACTTTTCATGCTGCTTCTTCACTATTACCAATGGAAAGATCAACCCAAGAACGATGCAGAAACTTGGTAATCTGACGCATCCAACTATGGTGTTAGAGTAGTTCGTACCTCACATACAGCACCTAGATCATATTCGATGGAAATTCACAATAAAGAATGGCATATCCACACTAAAGAACTATTAGCATTAGCAGTTACAGTCTTCTTGGCCAAGCCCTACTCTCAACAATACACACAGATGCCAGATCTTTGTTTTTTGGTGAAAGAAACTTAAAATAGTGCTATTTCAGAATTTAGATTTATCAATGGTGAATTTATTGATTTTTGTTAAAAAGATACAAGTTAAATGGGTGTGTTCCCAGGAGAATCCTGCGGATGCATCTTCGCGTAGTTTAAATTACTTCATCTGGAACCCGATTCGCCCGGCTTTTGCAAGCATTGATTTTTATATAAACGGTGAGATGACGTCAAATTTTAAGTAATCGATTTTTAACCATTCGGAGAAGAATATATATATATATATAT
>CABFPE010000015.1:366264-389790 GCA_900660155.1 Hofstenia miamia
TATATATATATATATATATATATATATATATGTAGATATATATATGGAAGTAAGCTAGCTAATTGATATATTAATTATTTTACTTGTTTAAGGGCAAGGAAGTAAAGGTAAAAATAAAGTTGGTCATAAGTACGTCTAAGGATCGTTTTGCACTAACTTTAGATATGTGGACATACAAACACAGAAAGATTTCCTATGTTGATTTAGATTACTTTTGGATTAATGATGAATTTGATAAAGAAATGTTTTACTTAGTGTTGAGCTTTTTGATAGAAATATGCGGTATCACTATGGACAACGCATTCGTCACAATCGTCAAAGGTTCAAATATGGTTCTTGCACTTGCTGATTAATGAACATCTCAAGTCTTTCCATATTTTACAAGCAAAGTTCAGGTATTATTCAATAACAATAATTATCAAATCATAAGAATAAATATATAAATATACCTAAATAATTTACTTATAGATTTTGCTTTATATATTTTTCACTTAGTGTAAGTATAATTATTTATTTTATACATGAATTGCAATACTCAATTTAACAACCCAGAAACTTATACAATGCAAACATTGTGATGAGTCTAATGTTAGTGCTACGTATAAGCATATTGATGCTAACTATTTTAGAAATACAAGAGCAACTTCCAATAACTATAAAGCATGGTCGGAATACTCGGCCATATTGTTGCGACCTCGCAAAGAGCCCATGCAATTGAAGAAAGTTATGACACTGGTAACATTGTTTACAGCTCATAACAGATTAATGATGATTGCCTCAATTGATCGTGATTTAACTAAAAAAATGTTTGGGTGTAATGGAATCATTCGCAAAAGTATGCATTATATAATGTTTGTATAAGTTTCCATGGAATAATTTTTAATTTTGTATTTAAATTGTCAAGAAAGAAGTGATTGGTCTTATAGATACTAAATTCTTAGCATCGACTATAGCATTTAGAGCAGGTGCTTGCTACTTTAAAAGAGAGTTATTAGAAGCATTTTAAAGCATTGACTCCATCTGCATCATCAAGAAAGGAAACCAACCCTGCCGCCATACTTCTTGATACATCATTTACTTCGGTAACAATTTCATAATATCAGCAATAGTTTCAGTTGTCAAACCTGTTCTACCTCATGGGTTTTTATATGTTTCTTAATTTCTGGCAGGAGTGACACTGGAAAAGTTTCATCTATGCACTATATACATAAATATACTGATCGTATTGGATTTATGGTGTCTTAAATACAAACCGCAAAATTTATGTGAAAACTTACCACTTTATGATTAGCCTAAGTCTAACTACTCTTATAAGATTGATTGAATATGTATATATTAGGAATATCGCGAATATTCTCAAGATTTGTGGGACTACTATGATGACCCGACGAAGCTTCCGATTTTAGCAAAAAGTGTTTGCAAAACTAGTTGTTCAGCGCTGATCTTCTCAATCTGAAAGGAATTTCAGTCAGACTGCATTAACTATTACCCAGCAATGAACTAGAATAAATCCAGAGGCAGTGAATACCATAGAACTGATAAGCAACCCTTTAAAAAAACACCAATTTTTAGTTAATACATTTTGTTTTAGTTTTTTATATTATGCTTATTGGAAATTTCAAACAATTGGAGTATTTTTTTCAAGGATGATATCAATGGGCGCAAATTGCTTAAAATTAAATGGACCGGGCCGGATTTGGTAGATTGATAGAAATAAATTTATCCATACACAGAAAAACACACTCAATAGATTTTATAGTTTCAAACTATTCTTGGAAATAAATGTTGGTAAAAAAGAACAATGGCGCTTAAAGGGTTAAGAAGAAAGTCTTAAACATCATTCAAAATGTAGCGTAACCACTCACATCCGCTTACTTGAACATTGAAAGCGCGATATATGGTATAAAATCAGAGATGTGAATGCACAATGCATCCATTTAAAAACTGAATTTAGGAATCTTAAGAAATACGTTCTCTCAAACACAAATAACACAGTGATGGTTACATAATTTTTATACGACTCACGTCTAAGGATGAAATAGATTTATGGATAACATTTTAAATAATTGTATAATATTGGAAACTAATATTAGTGAAACCTTAATTGATAGCAAATTCGTTTCTCATCAAAATTAAATTGCTAATCATTTAAATGATATATTTATAAATCTATGCAAATAAATGAGACCAAAAGTTGAAATGAAGTTGCCAAAGCACTGCACATCGCTTTTCTCATTTTCATTTAGTTCAAGACTTGTTAGTGAGTACTATCTCTAAACTTGATTCAAATAAATCTTGTGGATCACTAAATATCCCAACCTTCATTATTAAAATTTATGAATACATTTTGCTGATCATCTACTTTTTTATTATGAACTATTGCATAAGAATCAACACTTTCCCTAGATTCCTTAATTATTCGAATATAACTCCTGTTTATAAGAAAAAGAACCCATTAAATGGTAAAAATTATTAGGCCAATCTCAGTTACAAATGCATTCGCAAAAATTTTTGAAAAAATTCTTTGTAATCAATGTCATGACAAAAGTTGAACATGAAAGAGGAGACACATCTCCAACGTGTGGTGGTCTCAGATTATGAATGTCTCTATTAGCTATACACGCTTATTTTTTTTGAGAATTCACTACAGATTCCTTGGGAATTGAAAGTTGAAAATGTGTTTTTGTGCTAAGAAAAGCAGGTTATAGATAAACATAGAACGTTTTTTTTAAACCAAGCTTATAGTAATTAATTGACAGCGTATCTTCTATGCTTGCAAGAACTTTGCAGTCCCCAAATATCAAAAAATATTTCATTTCTTAGAAATAAGCTCGCGCTTCGTACACGTTGAAATAATTACTCAATCAACGGTATCAGACAATAAGACAAAAAGCAAAAGCACTAATTATTGCATCAAGAACAAGAGTTTTAGACAAGACTGCCATAAATCAATTTTAAAGCAAATTAGATTAATGAATAGATTTGAATATAAAGTAAATTATACCATCTCCCTCATTCAAACAAAAATAACGTATTTCTTCCATGTGGGTGATTAAAGTTGGAAAAGCGCAACAAAACTTGTTGTAGCAGTAACCATAAAAAATATTACACTTACAGTTGCAACTTTCTTGGAATTAAAAATGAATGTCCCCGTTTTATTTTAATTCAGAAAATGAAGAAAAAACAATAACATAATATTTTTCTTTAATAAATGAGGAAATAACTATTTATTAATTAAAAATGACCTACACATTTTGACAATGACAGAGTAAAAATAAGAAAATTCAAATCAGATATTAGCAGAAGTGGAAAATTTAATCCTTGGCCATGATGTATTAAAGCAGCTATAAAAATACCCGACATGAAATTTTATAATAGTAGCGAATTCATACCAGGTTGTCATCTTACTCCGCCCCTTCTAATGTAGAAACAATTAAAATACAATTTGCAGAGATTTAACTAACCACCGTTACGAATTTGAGAAATAAATGTACGTCAACACACCTAATCCTATGGGTTTCCAAGCTCTGTATCAACATTTAAGGATATAAATTCTGCTTTCTTAGTCGTGGTATTCCTGTCTTGTAAAATACCAATCGAATGACATCTTCATCAAAAACCAGTTAATTACACTGTAGGAGAGTAACAAATTAATAATATTCTTCGAAATAAAGACAAGTAATTTGTTTTCAAAACACTTAACGAACATCTCAATTCCATCCAATTGAAAAATAAATATATCGTTATGTAAAATTATGATATTAGTCAGGCTCGTGTCTTGAATTTGCAAGTTAGGGGGCGATGGCCCCTCAAAGTTCAATAAATTAATCATAGTTTTACTCGAATAAAATAGTTTCGCACTTTTTCATTGAATTTTTTAATAAAATGACATTATCATTTGACATATTTTAACTAAAATATATTCACTACAACTTAGTTACAGAATACTAGAGGTAATATTATGGAGTGTTGTATCCAGGATGCCTGGAGGAAGGTGGCCAAGTGATCCCACAGAGAGGGCCACGCCCCCTTAGCCACGGATTTGACGGTAGGTTTGAATTTGAAACAAGCTCAAGTCACACTTCCTGACATTCAGGAATCTCATTTAACGAAATTGATATTAATTAAAATTAAGATAAAGGAAAATGGACGACTTACAATTTTTGATGAGATTTGGCAGGTGCGATCTCTTCATCACTCTCGTCAATTACAGAAATTGAATTTGAATGAATTGAGTGTGAAGACGAATCCTGCTCTGACGCATCGGAGTCTATTCTAGTGCGTTTTTTAGACCGCGATTTCGCTATCACGAAATCAGGGTCATCGTCATCATCTAAATAATTTAGAATTAAAACTCTATTCCCTGCCTATTAACTAATGCTTAGAACGTAAAAATATATATAAATACCTTTAAATTTGGATTTTTTTGTGACAATATGCACATCATCTTCGTCAGAATGTATAACTTCAATCTAAATATGCAATTCTCACGAAGAGCAATGCATAAAGAAACTAAAAATTTTTAAGGACAATAATGCAACATACCCGAATAGAAATTCTAAAACTAACAAGTAATAAATGACGAATTTTAAAATATAATTTGATATTTAGAAAATTGAGGGAAAGAATTTGTGGGTTAAAAAGAAATTTACCCAATGTTGAAGATAAAAGATATTTGCAAAATTTATGATGTATGTACTGTTAACAAAATTCAAATTTCCTCTACAGTATTTTCAAATGTACTAGTAAAAGCATAAGTTGAGTTTTTAAAAGTGTAAGGCCCGTTACATGTAATTTACGTTTTAAATATAAAAAATGTTCTCCTGATGAGAATACAAAATACATAATTACTTATTTTTGTGATCATTTTTGGTACTTTATGCCGAAAACCATTGAAACAAATTTTTTTAAAGTTAAACTGAAAACCACTCATCTAAGAAACTCACCAATAATACTATTTAAGTACCAGGATTGTTGTTTTGAACTGACTTCTACAGATTGTATTAAATGCTTCAGTAAAGTTACAGGTAAGCTATTAAAAATTATCTAATTTGCTGGATTCATATTAAACTATTAAACATAAGAAATGTAAACCAATAACATAATACAGTAAAATATTGAAAAATGCACATTTTCATGAATGAATACAAATAATTAGCATTATTTTAAACCAAAGATCTAACTTTTGGGAAATGTGAAAATATAGAGGTGTGCATGTAAAAAATCTCCAATTTTAATCATTTTTTCGTCTTCTTTTAATAATATGTCTGAAAGAAGTTTTTATCGAATTTTGGCCAAAGTTCTGAAAATTTTGGTTTCATATGATTATTCTTGTTTATATAAAACAGTGTTATATGATTATTAAAACTAATCACATTATTTTACAATTCACATTATTTGGACACTTTAGGCTGTTCTTTCGACATTCCAACAATTTAGAAGAAAATTACTTTCATTATGCCTGTATCTAAAGAGGCTGACTATATTATGTTCATTATACATATTGCCACAAAAGCATATAAATAATGTTATTTTATGTAAATTACAAGCATTCTTCACACCTAATTTAAATTCCAATTTTCAACAATTTAAATTATTGAAGAAACAGCATTTTCTTAAAATCAAGTTGGTATAAAGTACGTAGAAAGTTTAAATTACACATTTTAAAGAGGGTACTATAAAGTTGTTGTAACTTTCCAAAGGTTATAGTGGTTATTTTCATGATTTGATATTTCTAATGAAATGACAAACTTCTTTAATAACATGTGAGAAAGCTGAATTTTAAAATTCGTAAGAAATTTATACAAATCCCTATTTGGAGTTAAAAATAGATATCGTACAAAAGACTGTGTGGCTGCATCAGCATTAGGTAATACTCACAGTCATAATAGTTTACATTAACTTTTTAAGCAGAACATTAGTTCTCAAACACTGAGCTACCACCTTATAGTCTACGTTTATACCAATTATAAAAAATTGGAAAAATTTTAAAATAAAGATTAAAAGCTAAATTTGACAAACAAATGTTGAAAGGGGCTTAATTAACACCACTCCAAAAATAAGAAATATTTAAAAAACTAAATAAACTACACTACAAAGCCACAAAGGCAAAAGTTGTGTTAGAGAGTATACTACATAGACTTTCTTATGATCCACATTTCAATGTAGATGCACACGATTTAATAAGTCTGGGTGTCTAAAGATTTTCCTCGATTATTGACGTCAAACAACAAAGGAATTTATTAAAATCTGTGATGGTTTCTTAAAAACAAACGCTCGTAAGCTTCCGAACTGGGGAAGACACCAAACTTGTTTGAATTATATTCAAAATCTACACCTTTGAAGATGCTATTTACACTTTTGAAAATGCAACTTAGGCTTTTAAATAAATTTGCAAAGATTTTGAAAATGAATATTTTTAAATTTTATAGATTTACAAGAGTTTATACAGAGAAGCATTACTCTGAGAAGAACAAACCGTTTATGAGTACTTGATTCAGTTGAGTCCTAAACCAATTGAAACTAACAAGTTATACTTACGTCTCATTCAAAAATATAAAAACAATTACTCACATCATCTGATGAAACAGATGCAGGTTTTCGTCGCAACTGTTTCCGATGTACTCCTTTAGTACGTTTCCAATCTAAATCAGAAACTACAATATTTGAAAACAACGAATTAAAGAAATCCCCAGGAATCTATAATACTAACTCGTGGTAAATTAAAAAATGAAATATGTTTGAAATCTAGCTTTAATAGAAAAGTCATTTTAGTTGAGATCGACAGCGCTGATGTTGTGGACTACAAAATTATAATATATATATAAATTTTAAATAACATATATATATATATATATATATATATATATATATATATATATATAGTATATATAAGGTGTTTTCCAAAAATATAAAGCAAGATTCCAAAAATATAAAGCAAGATTTAAAAAAAATGCTTCAAATATTAAAAAAAATTGAGAATATGCAGCTAAAAAATGCGAACAAAATTCAAAAAATAAGTTAATATTCAAGATGTAATGAAAATATTGATATTCACTACATTAACACAAAATACCACTTTTTTCCTTCAAAACGGTTTAATTTACATATATACATGTAATGCAAATGCATATCAACTAATCCTCTTTTTACCACAAGGTGGAGTTAATTTTTCGTGTACAAATGGCTTAATTTCTATTTCACACTGTAACAATTGCAAGATTAGGGGATTTTTCTGGCTACTATGATCATTGTTGCGCCAATATCAACAAAATTGTGAATCGTGAAATTGAATAAATTTTGTTGGGTGGTTTTAGAAATATGCTTTACATTTTTGGAATCTTGGTTTATATTTTTGAAATCTTGGTTTATATTTTTGGAAAATACTGTATATATATACATATATGGGCCCTTCGTAATCGCAGTTTAAAATTATAAGGGCCCTTTGTAACACCGAGGGCGCTTTGTAACATTCTATGGAAAAAAATTGCAAAAAAATTTTTTTTTATTTTTTTAAATTAACACTAACTATACTGGTGCAAAGAGAGATTCAAATGTCATTAAAAATAAGCTAGAAAATGAGTCTACGATCATAGAAAAAAATCATTGCTTTTTTCTACTACTTTAACAGTCTGATATCCTTAAATATAGAGTGATCTAGGTATTGTATACCTAATGTTGAGCAATGATACAAGTGAAGTTAGTTGTGTGAAAAACTTATGTAAACAATCACATTAATGTGTAAACACGAAATAATATTATCAAAAAATTACATGATTATAGTGTACGTGTATCAAAATTTTTATGTAGCTAAAGTAATTCTATGCGGTCACCAATACTACCTACTTGCACCCGGTTTTAACGTAATCCACTCGCGGGTGGGATTAATTATTATTGAGTATAGGCGGGTACTGGTAAACATTTTACTCCACATTATGTATAAAACAATACAATTTTTTTCAAAACCAAATTATAGATAAAAGTTTGAAAAAATTATCATATAATTAACGTGAATAGTATTAAAAATGTTATTCAAATTTGAAATTGTTCAACGGCAGCAAAAAATGCATTCTCTCGGATATGGACGGGTACAGGGAAAACTTCCAAGTGCGGGTGGGTAAAGGTAAGGAGGAATATTTTGCTTGGCGGGTGTGGCATTAAACCCTCAATGCGCAAATCAGAAATCACTAATCAAAGCTCAATTCAAAGACTGTTGGATTCATTAATTAATCAGTATAGAGCTATCTCAAGCAGTGTTGCGCAGTCCGACTGATTTTGGCGGCATGCAAAAATTCTCACAGACAGGCCGGCCTGTGTTCAAATATTTTATGGCCGGTAGAGGCCTGCTACGTGTTTATTGTTTCCTTACTACGGCTTGTTTCTCTATGCATTTTGGATAGTACCACATGCACGCAGGAAGAGACATTTCTTCTTCACTGGATTCACTTTTACAATAAAGTTACTTACAGTAGCTACATTATTTACAATTATTCCATCAATTTAAAAAATTAATATGTAATTGAGAGAAACAACTTAATTCTTTTTATTTGCTCCCAGTAAGGCCTGAAAAAATACAGCCTATACCCCTAGGCTGCTCTGTAAAGACTGCAGGCCGGTGTGCAACTCTGATTTGAAGTTGGTATTTTGATGAACTGCCCACTTATGAGTTCCTGTGGAATTGTGAAATATGTGAATCATATACATATATGTATACCCCTATTTGGCATTGTTCAAATAACTCCACAAGTGTTGCAATTTGCTAGTATAATTCTTGCAGCTTATTAAAGTTGCGTAAATTGAGTTTTTAAAATGCTTAGTTCCCATGAAGTACAAATTTAGATATATTTGAAGTTTAAAATCACAGTTTAGTTGAGGTTGATTTATTCAAAATTTAGACTCGGAGTCTGCCTGAAAATTTGATAGTGAATCCCCAAAATAAAGAATTTTTAATTTAAGGACAATAAAAAGCAAAAAAATGTTGTTTGGTCATAATCCAATATGAATACAACAGTATATCTAAGTTCAAACAGTTAAGGTTGTTACAAAGGGCCCAAATATGTGAAGTGTTACAAAGAGACCGATTGGAAAAAAATTCCCGCCAAAAATCATTTTTGACATGTAGCTTACAATATTAAATATTGTACGCGCAAGGGCCATTTGTCACAAGGGAAAATGAAGATTTCGGGCGCTTCGTAATTTTTCTCTAAATTATTATGTTACAAAGGGCCCATATACATGTATAATATACATGTATATATATATATATATATATATATATATATATATTTATCTATTTGATATATAGACATACAAAAGATACTTCCAATTATTGAGAACTATATTAATTTTTGCTTGAATTTAAATTTTACTCATAAAACTTGCATAAATAGAATTTTCACCTTCCTTTACAAAAAATGGAAAATGTAAACAAAAGCTTCACCCAGAGGATGCATTATAATTACACATAAATATTTCATAAGAATATGTATAGTTAATTAGTACCGTCTCGCTGACTGGTATTCACAAAATCATCGCTTGAAGAATCAGAGTTGCTTTCAATCTAAAAATATCAATTACTATTCATGCATTTTAATGTGCACCCGTGGAAGAAATTAGTGCTTCTAGTAAACATTTTCTTGACATTTCCTATTTCGAGTTTCTTTAAAAGTAATACATTTACATCAAATTTAAAGGAATAATATGCAAACAAAAATTTTAGAGATATACACAAACTACCTCATGTTTATAACGTGCTGCCCTTCCATTATTCACAATCACTGATGTGATACGGGGCGACGAGACATGGAAGAAATAACACTGTGAAGATATTCATGAGATGGAAATTCAGATAGGTTGGGCTTCAGCCAGTAACATTCTCTGGATGTAATTTGGGCTTTGTCAAGTTCTAAAGACAGATATGCTCTGTAGTGTTGCAATCAGGGGATTGTGGAAACAACTCTATTACATCAAAGAGCTATTCTGTCAACCAAGTAGCCACAAGTACGAGCTTTATGGATCATAGCGTTGTCCTGTTGAAAGATAATGTTGCTATGCGCCAATTCTCAAAATATAAGGAAATTCCGAAATAGACTCAGGTATGCTGCAGCGTTAATCCTTCCATCAACTTCAACCCGAGGTCCAACATTATGCTAGCTTTGCAAGAGTTCACCATAGATCTCGTGTGGTCTCGCGTGGTAAATCTTTTCAGTTGGGTACCGTACATAACGTGATTGATTGTTTGAACTAAACTAACCAGTGTGGCATTTGACCACAACATTCTGCTAATCTTCCACACTACGCTGGTGTTTTTGATCAATCTTAGAAATTTGTCTGTACTAGCATGGAAATCTCGTCTCACACAGCTCTGGAGACAACCATAGGTTTTCCACGAGGAATACGACGGAATATTTTGTCTTGGTGTGGAATTGTTAAACTGGCGTCCTATGATTACGTTTTCTAGTTTTGAGGCCATTTTTCTGTCCATTTCCCTGATAGTAAAGGAGGGAGCTACCTGCAATTGTAAAATCAAATTGATTTTGCTTTGAATTCCCTTTTGTTTTAGCGTAAATAATCATTAATTGAGGTTAGATAAACCACGGAAGTCTCTTGATTTTCTTAAACCGCAATTGCCGTTAGAGGGAATGCAAAACACTATCCATTATGACTAATGGCGGGAGCCAGCTTTATTCACTCTCCTCCAAACCACTGATGTTCTTTGAAAACTAGTGAGACAAGTGACAGTTTCAAAACCATGTAATGCTACTATTGTGCCTAACGTATACTGATCACACAATGCAACAACGGGATTAGGAGGTATTTGTTATATTTAGAATAAGATCAAACACTAGAGGGCAATAGTAACCAATGCACCGAAACACATTATATTTAGTAACAACAACGAAATGAGAGCCCATGTTTCTTAAATATGTGTGCAGAGTAGTGTTCGGTCAGAACAGGATTTTTAGATCAAGTATATCAGTATTAATCAGGTCAGGACAGGTTGTTTCAGGCAAATCAGGTCCAGATAAGAGCATGATCGGAATAAGGTTTGATAGCAATCATATTGTTTGATGAATTATATATCATTTTGTTTTTATTAAATGGAAAAATCGTTTCAATTACGTATGATTTTGGTACCAGCACTGATGAAAATTAACATTTTAAATTTGAACTAATATTATAGTTGGTATTTTTCAAATGCGGTCATAAATAATATCTATTTGTTAATATGGTAGCATGACTGGCCTAAGTCAGAAAAATATTAATTCATTAGAAAATGTCCTGGTTTTTTAGAATATGTTAATGCCTAAATTAAAACTGATGTTTGTATTCAGGTCCAGTAATAAAGAAAACGGAAATCATAATTCTAAGTTTTACATTTTGAAGAAACTGCTTCATATTTTGAGCTTTCTTCTAATTCCAGTTTATGTATTAAATGATTAGTTTTGAAATAGTTACCTGAGCTCTAAAGGAGGCGTTGTCTTTTTTCCGATAAAAATGTTTAATTGTATGGCACTCTGCTAAAATTAACGATATAGTAATTCTTAAAATACGAAAAAAATAATTACCAATATCATTAGATTCTTCGGTATGGCGATTCTTAGACTTTGAATGAGCATTGCACTAAAAGATAATACAATTTCATAAATTTTAATTGTTAATCAATAAAGTAATTAGAGCAAGCTTTAAATTCAATAAAATTCAGAAATAATTTTGAAAAAATCAGTGCATAATCACAAATAGAAAACAATGAGTTTTATATCAATGAAAGCTACTTAATTGATGGAACAAAAACATTTTAAGTTAAATATAAGACCTTAAGATGCACAGTTGAAATGTTTGCTTGACTTTGTGTCTTTTATATACTTGGAATAAATCCCTTTCCTTCGTTATTGAGATATTCGAAGAACTACTGCAAACACAGCCTGGCGATTTCCAGTAGAATTTACTAGAATGAAGCCATCAAAAACCTCAATCACAAGCCAGCATTTGATGCAAGAAATTGTTTTAGAATTGCAATGTAAAAAATCTCTATAATTATTGCAATATTTTACATTGTTAGACATTTTATAAAAATTACATTAAAAATGAGGCCATTCATAATAAACAACAAATTTTCTACAGCTTAAAATAAATTTAAACTGTAAATTAGAAATAGCTAAAACTTTCTAATTTAAGATCTTTTACACGCAAAACAGCAAGTTCCAAAGAAAACATTGCAGAAGTGTCGAAGTTGATTGAGGAAGATCGTCGTGTAATAACAAAACAGATTGTTAACACATTTGATATGACACATGACACTGCCTCCAAGATATTGACGATAAATTTGGACAAGAGAAGGATTTGTGCGAAATGGGTCCAACACTTGCCTAGAGGAGCAAAAAATGTTCGTGTAACAATTTTTTCAAATCAGCTTCAACGACATTAGAGAAAAGCAGATATTTTAAAGAAGAGAATCGTGGCATCTGATGGCAAGTGGGTTTAAGCCGGACTCGACGATACCCAAAAAGGTGATCAGATCTTTCGAAAGGCTAAAAGTGATGCATGTGACCTTCTGTGATCGCAAATATCATAGCAACAGTTTATGGAGAAGTCGGCTTAAACATGTTGCGAAAGCTTCAGAAGGCTGATCCAATTTTAATTCATACAATGCCGCACCTCATTTCTACAAAATGGCCCAAGAAGCATTCGATCCTCGGAGCTGTGAAATTTTACTTAATCGCCCATATTCACCGGATGTTTGCTAGTTCCCGATAATAAAGGATAAAGTGCATTTGGCACAATATGTACTCATTACTTTTCTCACAACCCATGTACTGCACACATGCAAAAAAACAATTACCTTTGGTAATCGACGATCAGACAATTTACCAAAATTAGCCTCAGGCGAATTGCGAGGTGATTCATCGTTTTCCATTGTAATGTTTGGAATTTGCGGACCTGTTTCGGCTAAAAAGTTACAATATTAGATACATGGTAATTTCAGTGACATATATAATCTTATTACGAATTCGCTTCATGTAAATCGTGACATTTAATTTGATTTCATATACTGTGAAAGTTGATATAAAATACAAACTGCGTAATTAAGTATCAATTAGTTAGCTATTGACAATAATGCTGAGCCTTTTGGGCATTCAGTAAAAAATGCGCACCTCTGAGGGTCAAGGTTCTGTAAAAATACATTGAAATAAAAGTTATTCTAGCCGCATTATAATTTTCAGTGTAAATATTTTTATCACGTAAATCGAATAAACAAATTATCATTTAGAAAATCAGAATGTAGTTTAAGTTAATATATATATATATATATATATATACAAAGTGTAAAACTAATCATAACCAAGAATTAGTCAAATTATTACTATCATTTCACAGAATTCCCTCTAATAATCTAATCGCAAAGCTGTTTAAAAAGCTGTTGGTCTTAGCACGTACGAGGATTGCGAAGATTATAATTTTTGCATTTATTTTTTGGAATTTAATAGTGAAGTGGATGTTCGTCACTTTGAAGTTTGTTCCATATAGATTTATAATGAATTGTTCTAAGTTGATTAAGTGTAATTTTACGAAGTCTAATGATTTGAAATTGACGACTCTGAATACTTTCAATTGTGGAAATTTCTTTACGTGTTAAGGCATAAATCCAAAAATTGCTTGTTTTTCAAAAAACGCAAAGTACTATATTTTTTGCAATTTTGTTAGTAATCTTAGAAAAACCCTAATGTCATATAATTAACAAGTTTCAGCTTTAAATGTAATCTCGTTAAAACGTTGCACACAATATCCATATTTACATAATACAAAGTGGTATATTTATTTCGAAAATACATAAAAAGCGGTAATATTGCGCTAAGAATTTTCATAAAACATCATCAGAACGAATAGGCGAGAAGCAATTAATAGCGATTGAGCTAGCTAGACTTAATTGCATTTTATCGAGAGTCACACTAAAGTTGCTTTCAATATGTAAACATTGCAGTTATAAATATTTTCTCGAACTTTGATTCAACTGAAAAACGTTGTATAAATAGAAATTCCTCGAAGCTTTAATAAAAATAGGAAAGGTAAATATAGGTCTCACCACAACCACGCATTATATTTGCATATAAATATTTGATAAACATATCTATAGATAATTAATACCATCTTGTTGACTGGTATTTACTAAATCACCGCCTGATGAATCGGAGTCGCTTTCTATCTAAAAATATCAATTACAATACACTCACGCTGGTAAAAGAAATCAAGATATGAGCAAATCTCCTTATTCTTAGTAAAACCGATGAAATGAGAGCACATGTTCCTTTAATATGTGTAAAAAGGATTACTCCTTCTTAATGCAGTATATAATTGGATATAGGACGCGTTTTTTTACTAAAATATACTCTCCTTTTTTACTGTGATTTATACGCCTGACCGACACCCAGAGTAATAGATTTTGTTAATTTTTTGTGCGTGAGAACACGCTAAATATAAACAAAAAAGTAAAATTATGAAGGCTTGCCTGCTCGAACTTTGGATGCATTTATATAATGCGACTTATACATCAATCAGACAATTCAGTCAATTTCCCTCAAACCTGGTATACAACCGATACGCGGAGCGTCCTATATGCGAGCATACATATAAGCAATTTGTTTATTCACATGAATCTTTTATTAATAAGCATTGTTTAAGTTGATAAGAACATTATTAATCAAGTTTATAGCAGTACAGGCAGATTTCAGAAATCAAACCGTGCCTACATTTACAAGTTGCAACCTCTTTTAATTAAAGGATTCATGCAAAATTTTACCTCAATTAATAAATATTTAGAGATGTCAATGGGATTGATAAACTGAAAGTCACATTTGAATTACTTAATGATAAATTCATGGATTACATATCAGCAAATTCTTTTGGAATTCCAATAAGAAACTCCTGTTTAAGCCTAAAGGTATATTTTGCTTGTTTTCAGGTGTTATTTTATATACATTTTACACTTTTGAAAAAAAACTTTTCCCTATTTTGTTATTTCTTCTGATAAAGAAAGAATAGACAATTTTGTATCCTGTGCTTTCAGATTTTAAATATCTTCATTAGTTCGTGAACTATGAGTACATAAAATCTTTAAGACACCATCACAGATTTTGAAAAATTCTTAATAAAAATGGAGCTAAACATTGACTTTGATGTTAGCGCATGATTGCAAAGAAAACCGACAAAGAAAAGATTTTGGCTCAATAAAGCACAAAACAACTATAAATACAGGAGTAATTTGAAGTAATTACCTGCACATTGACAGAGCTATTGGTTTTCTTTCGATAAATTTTCTTATTTGTATGGCCATCTGCTAAAATAAACGACATAATTCATAAAATACAAAAAATAATTACCAATGTCATTAGATTCTTCAGTGTGGCGATTCTTAGAGTTTGATTTATTGTGAACCTAAAGATAACATAAATTCATAAATTTTATTCATTAAATTTATAAGATAATTAAGGGGGGAGTATCACCGGGAGAGGAGTTGTCGACTTTAAAAAATCATAAAAAATAAAAAAATAGTATTAGAGCCCTCATTCTTTCACATGGTTTAGCTGGTGGATTGAACTTTCGAAACCACATGAAATGTTGGTGACCTTACTTAATTTAGAGGTCATGGGGTCAAAAAGGTCAAGGTCACACATGTCTCAAATATAAAAAAGTGGCTATGGGACTATTCCATTCATGAAAAACCTTCTCAATCAATTGGTACAAAATTTAGTGAGGGGTTTAGAAACATAATGAAGAATGTTTTGTTCTATGGGTTTTGAAGAAGATCTCAATCTGTTACATTTATAGCCGTATAAAAATATGTACTAAAATTGTCAAAAATTGTATGACATTAAAGTTTGTAACATTTTTAAATTAAAAGAGATCTTCAAATCCTTAGAACACAACACTCCTGTATGCCTGTTGTACAAGCACAGAAAGTTTCATTAGATTATCTTGATAAATAAAAAAGTTATGGCAAAAGTGCTATCAAAAAACATAAAAAACGGAAGAAAAGTATCTAAATCTATAAAATTAATGTTGAAAATTGAAAGTTACAGGAGGAGTGTTTGAAGAAACCGCTTGGAAACGTGATTTTGTTTGTAAACAATCGGGGAGATCCTTATTGTTTTATTACCTTTAGACAGCAAACTAAAAAAAATATCCAACTTGAAATATCGTTGCTATGCCAAACAAATGTGTTACTACAGATACCTACCATCAGAAAAAAAATTGTAAAAAATAAACTACTTGATGGATTTCAAAAATTTAAAAAGTATCATACAGTTTAATAATGACTCCCTCATAAACACTGGGTTTAAACGCGATTTGCGAGATTCGGTGATTTGACAATTTTCCCGGTGATACTCCCCCCTTAAAGTAAATTTTATAGTAGTAGAATACATTGAAGTGAATTTTTCATTGTTTTATATTTATAATTTTGATATTTGGTCTATCACGAAGTTTGTTAGTGTACATCGATGGCCTTTAAAATTCCGTTGTTTCTTCAACTTGATCCAAGACTTGAGTGCTGCACGCATTCCTGAACTCTACATATAATTGCGAAATTACATATTTTTGCTAAAGAACAAATGACAATAGATCAACAATATGATCGAAAATGCAAAGGCTATCATGCACCCCAATGGGGATGTTTGCTACCATGTACTCCATCAAGTCAGGTATGGATCAGAAACGCAGACTAATAATTCCATCAATCACATTGTAATATATTATGTCTAACACTAGTCATTTGACATGACAGGCGCTAATTCTTTGGGAAGTATCTTAAAAGGGGCATGTGTTGAGAAGTGTTTGGTGAACAGTGAAATAGGAAGTCTAGTGAAATTTAGTGACTTGTTAGCGACATGACCTAGTGTGAAAATAACATTTTTGAACTAATTTCATAATTTGAAACAATGAAAACAAATAGATATTTCACTATGTTCACTAGAAATTCGGGCTCTGATAATTACATAGTTACAATTCAATCAGCATGTACTCTTTATAAGCCGATTTCATTTGATATACTGTCTGATTTCTAGATTGAAATGCACAAGTAGCTTAAAATATACACACCCACAAAGCAGGAAGTAACCAAATGTTATAAGCACCAGACCATTTAATATACAATAATTAATAACGAGGGAAGTTTTAATAACCAGTTAAACTTCAACACGTGAAAAAAGGCATTTACAGATTCGAAAAACATTTATACTATCTCTAAGTATATAGTTAATCAATCAAAATAATTCCCTAAGAATGCGTTTGCAATGTTTTTGACAGACATTGTATCCATGGAAATAAAATATTACCTTAGGTGTAAGAAGATCAGTCAATTTAACAAAGCTTGATTTAGGCGAATTTTGAGGTGATTCAACGTTTTCCATTACCATTTTTGGAATTTTTAGCACTGTCTCGACTAAAATACCAAGGACTGTAAAATGTACAAAATATTTCATAAGAAAACAGAAAAAATCTTATAAGATATCAGGAAATTATGTATAATGTATATATGAAGTTGAGAACAACTTCAGGTATTTTTCGATCGAATTAAACAAACCTTACCATTGTTCTCAATATGTTCTGATAAAGAACAATTTTCGTCAGCGGAGGTATTCTAAAATAGAAAATCTAGAAAAATTTTCGATAATTTATTTGAAATTTTCAAAAATCAATGTAAATCTAATGCAAAGTGTCTAATAGATGACAAAACTACAACCACACAATTTCAATTGACCATGGTTGTTTCTTTACATCAGGGTTAAATTCAAACGTAAAATTTTAGAAACTTAAGTAAACCTTAGTATGTCTGGTTGGGAGAAGCACGAAATTTAATCAAAAAATGCAACAATTGTTAGCCAGAAGGAAAAAAACCTTTGACATTGAAGCCTTTTAATGACACTGCTCCTACAAAAAAGTATGCCAAAGTCTGCCAGTCTCAAAAACAATGAGATATATAGCGGTTTACAAACTACTTCAAACGATGAAGTTATAAATTGCAAAATTGTTCTCTGTTCGAAAAATATAACTTAATGATGTGCAACAACTTTGTAGGTTTTTAGTGCAACCAGCATGAAAGGCTTAACAATCCGGACTCATGAGAAGTTCATTTCTTACAGAGATTATCTATTTATAAATACCAAAAACTTACCAAAGTACTCGATAAAATTTGATCAACAGATAATTGCTCGTTAGCAGACAAAGTGCAGAGTGGGATTTTTGTCGTCTAAATGACATTAATATAAGTAAATAGTACTAGTTGGTGTGCTTATTTACTGACAGACTTTCTGAAATGTAATTATTAATAGGAATTCTATTTAGTGCTTAAGAAGTCTGTAGTTTCCCTTGGAAAAAGCTAGGATATATGGGCATTCCAGACATTAATTAGAATCCGTGAGTTTATTACAATTATTTATACATCTTATTGTTTTTAATCATACGTTAAAAGAGGCAAATTTTTACTGAAATACAATGCAGAATTACACTAATTGAAGACTTATCACAAAAATTTTTACAGATATCTAATTGTAAACAAAGTAAATAAAATTAAGAAATTTCTGCAATGCAGAGAGTATAAAGAAAATCTGGTAGGCGAAGTCCAAAACCCGGAAACAAATTTACATATTAAACTTCACAGCATAAATTCAAATAAAAAGTTTAACACTAACGAATGGTGGATTAGTTTACAGAACAATAAGCAACATACGCCATTTTTACTTGGCATCCATTTGGATAGTTTCAATTGGCCAACGAGATGAAGATCATCATCGATCTTCTTCATTAGAATAAAAGTTTGCGCTTTGGAGGATAAAGCCTCAGCGGTCAAGTGAAATGAGACAGATATATTGATTTCATTCTAAATTATTATGTATTGAAAAGTTGACAAAATTGAACAACTTACATGTTCTTTATCAGATTGATTGCATTCCATTTGCTTTTTATTCTAAAAAGAACATTACTAGAATACATATTTCATTAAATGTAGTCAGATAGAAAGCAAAGAAATTTAGATTTTTGGAAGAATGAATTTAAAACAAAAATGTGTGTGAATTTAATTTATAATTATGATGTGAATCTTTTTGTATATATAGCAAAGAAAATAATGGAAATATCAATTTCTAAGAAAAATTTAGAAGCATAAACGCAGAAAATTTAAGACAAAGCTATTATTTTACTAAACTTACAGTCAAATACTCATAGACAGGTGGCCACAAATCGTCAACAACCGAAGTAATAAATTTTTTTTGGTAGCGTGAATGATCCCAAGAATGAGTACGAATATTTTGACTTAATTCGTGAAATACAAATCCAAAGTATTTTATCTCATAATCACTCTAAAATACATCAATAATTCAAAACTGAATTTTTTCTTACCAAAGACTCTGTTATTGCAGGAAATGAATCAAAAAGTTGTTTTAAACTGGTCTCTATACAGTCTTTATTTACATTTAAATCGATCAATCGATGAATAATCTAAATCATTGGGTTACAGCGAGAAAATTAAAAAATCAAATTTATGAAGCAATGAAACATCAAAATCAGTAACAGTTAATATACTTTTTGTCTATTACACTCCACAATTACAGCTATATGGAAATTGCAAATAGCATGTCTAAGTTACATCCCAAAATCAAATACAATAATTTTGTAAAATAATTCAACGTGCTTACTTCAAAAAACTACATTAAGGTGCGTTCAGACGAGAACCTTTTGATGTATATCATTTGATATACGTCAAAAAGATGCTCGTCTGAACGCACATCGTTCAAATTAGCATACATCAAAAAGATGCTCGTCTGAACACACATCGTTCAAATTGACGCACAAACAGCTTGCATCTTTTTGATTTAGTTCAAAAGATTCTCGTCTGAACGCACATTATTCATTTAAACGATCAGTAATTAACGACTTTGTTTTGGGGACAGATTGTCTCAAGTAGCTGTGTCTTAAAATAAGAGAATTTTGAAGCTCAACAATTTTAACTTCAAAATGAAACCTGACGATATTGAATTCTAAATATTTAAATTTTTTTAACAAAAAACAGTTATTCATTTCAATGAAACAATATTGATTTTTCACAAATTATGCTATTGAATTGTCAATATATTTTACGTGCGTGTAGAACTAAAATTCCTACTTGTATTGAAATTTAATTATATTAATCAGTTGTATAATTACATGAAACAAGTAATTTCATTTGCTTGAACTATCAGTAACTATAACTATTTGGTCTTGTTGGCAATATTATATAAATTAACATTGTTAAATAAGAAATTTAGACTCCGTGATTTACAATATATCATCAAAATGGTAATTGCATAGCTGCGTAATTTATAGTAACAATCCAGGGAAAACACGAATGAATTAAGTTGCTGCGAAAATTATAAACCAATGAAATTGCGTTAGTATTACACATTAAATTTATCATTTTATTGTGAAATAATCAGTAGCATAAATTGCTTATTAATGTATGGACCCACCCTTTAAATTAAAAATTCAAGCGTTGGTGCATCCATTCTTATAAAATTTTTATATAAAAGAGGATCTTCAATTTTTAATTCCAAAAGCAAGTTTGTTGCCCCAAGGTGGTGGCGCAGAAGAAATCTTTTACTCCAGCATCTCCTTTTCGGCTATTGAGCTTTAACATGCTGAATTATTTGCCAAAGCTTAGAATTCTTTTTTCTTATTATACAGAGTTTAAGTGCATTCAGCTTGCTTTCAATTTCCATATTTCAATAATAATGCAAACAATATCTATAGAATTAAACATCCAATCAAATTCGTTTTTAAATTTAATGTTTTGAATCAGTAATTGAGGTGTTGATTATAATTTTCCCAGTTATAGAAAAACACAATTCCTGTTAAACTTAATTGCTGAATAAACAAGTGGCCATGCATCAAAAAGATGCTCGTCTGAACGCGCATCGTTCAAATTAGAATACATCAAAAAGACGCTCGTCTGAACGCTCCCAAATTTTGATAGATGCATCAAAAAGCATACATCAAAAAGATGCTAGTCTGTACGCAATTTCATCAAAAGATGCGCATCAAAAGGTTCTCGTCTGAACGAAACTTTAGATTTAACCACGCAGTAACACCGCATAAAAATAAAATACATTTAAATACATGGCATACAATCTATTGTCGATGCTCGGTACATTCTAACTTTGCAGAACGCGAATTCGGTTACAAACGCAAATTTGTACATCAAACCCAGTAAAATTAAAACACCTTAAATGCATATGAATTTTCATATCAAAAAATCTTAACCATACCATTTGCCGTTCAATTTAAAAACTGCAATCAAATTAAAACATAACGTAATTCATTTAAAATATAAGCTATTCAAATTAAATATTAACGCAGGCAAATTAAAAATAAGACATTCAATATATAGTAAATATCAAACTATGACATTATTAAAACATGAAACTAAGAAACACAACAAACTATTAACTAAAACAATGTTTACTTTATTCTCCATACAGTAAATCATCTTCACCATAAATCTTGCATATTGCCTTTGTACACGCTGAAAAAACGAATTTTATTAATAAGGTCATTGTACACCTGATGAAATCTTCAAAAATACATTTCAGTTGATTCATAAGAGTCCAATCGGTTTGTGGATTGTCCAATATTTGGGCTTGCCTAACTTCATTGAGCTTCTTGGTAATCGAATTGACAGGAACAAAAATATCATTCTGTGATAAAGGTGCACTGTAAATTTAGGCCCTTGGAATTTGGCAGTGTAGCTGTGCAGCACTGGCATCAAGTCGACCTTCCCTAAAGCTTTTTGCAAAACATTTAAATTACTCTCATCCTGGTAATAAATAATTTTATGCTCTCATTTAAACTTTAAAATGCATTTAGCAAATCCTTTTACTTAGCCAAATTTTTTAGTGTAACGTTGGATCTATCAAGATGTCGTTGTACTGTGCTCGTTGATACGTCTATTGCGATATGTGGATTATATTAGTTTGGCAGCCAAATGCTTTAGAGTTGCTTGAAAATTTTGTACCAAAGGCTTATTACTATACTGCAGAAATACTTCTAAGAATAAATTTGTAAATTAAGAATATATAGCTAACATATGGTACTACTGCTTTTCCTGTATTTTCTTGAGCAAGAATTAATAATAATAATAATAATAATAATACACAGGTGTTCATTAGAGACTAGCAGTAGCACTGGAGGAGTGTGTAGTGAGTGGGTGTCCAGAGTGGATGGTAGTGGGAAGGACATTTCTGATACAGAAGGACCCAAAGAAAGGTAGTGAGGCAAGCAACTTCAGACCAATAACATGTCTGCCAACAATGTGGAAATTGCTAACTTCAGTGATTTCAAATAGGCTGGCATGTTACTTAGAGCAGAATAGGTTGATACCAGAGGAGCAGAAGGGATGTAGGACAAAGACGAGAGGATGCAAAGATCAGTTGTTGATAGACCAGGCAGTGGTGGAGAATTGTAGAAGAAGAAAGACAAACTTGGCAATGACATGGATAGACTATGGGAAGGCATATGACAGCATTTCGCATAAGTGCTTATTGAAGACGTTAGAGGCTAATGGAGTTTCACAGAAATGGGTTGAGTTTCTAGAGAGGGAGATGGCAAAGTGGCAAACTGAGATAGATTGGCACAGGCTGAGGTTTAGGCGAGGCATATTCCAGGGAGACAGCTTAGCGCTACTACTGCATGTAGTTAGCTTAATACCTATCACAGAAAACTTAAGGAGACAGGCATAGGGTATAAGATGGAGAAGAATGGTAGAGCAGTGAGTCACCTGTGATATATGGATGATCTGAAGATGTACGCTAGTTCAAGGAAGATGTTGCAGAAGCAAGTGGAGACATTGGAGAAGGCAAGCAGAGATTCAGGGTTGGAGTTTGGACAAGCAGTGGGGATAAGATTGAAGAAGTCAAAGAGGGGTACAAGTACTTAGGTGTGATAGAGAAAGATAGAACAGATCACGAGGAAATGAAGATGAGGCTAAAGAAAGAATACAAGAAGAGAGTAAGGAAGGTACTACAGAAGTCAGCATTGAATGGACAGAACAGCATAAAGGCATTTAATACATGGGCGATACCAGTGTTGAGATATTCGGCAGGAATAGTTAGGTGGAACAAGAATGAACTGAGGGAATTAGACAGGGAGACAAGGAAGATACTAGCAGCAGAGAGAGCATTCAACCTAAATGGAGATGTAGATAGGCTGTACATGGCAAGGCATAAGGGAGGGAAAGGGCTGCTAAGTTTGGAGGAAACTGTAGAAGCAGAAGCACTAGGGCTAAATGAATATGTAGAAGAGCAACCTAGAGGATCCCTACTAGAGGTCACTAAGGAGTTAAAGAAGATTAGAACTGAGAGTGAAGGAAAGAAGATATACCAGAGTAGGATGGAATCAGAGAGAAAACAAGGTATAGGCAGAAGGCTATGTAGGAAAGAGTGTGAGACAGTAGATCATCTGATAGCAGGGTGCGAGAAGTTGGCACAGAATGAGTATAAGTTC
>CABFPE010000015.1:390911-403547 GCA_900660155.1 Hofstenia miamia
AGATCATCTGATAGCAGGGTGTGAGAAGTTGGCACAGAATGAGTATAAGTTCAGGCATGACAAGGTGGGAAGAATGGTACACTGGAGTTTGAGCAGGCAGCATGGGTTAGAAGCAGGAGACAAGTGATATGAGAACAAGCCACAGGGCGTCATAGAAAATGAGAAGGTTAAGATACTGTGGGACTTCAACATACAGACGAGCAAAGTGATAGAAGCACGGAGGCCAGACATAGTAGTGGTAGACAAAGAGAAAAGATTACGAACAGTGATAGACATAGCAGTACCAAATGTAGAAAGCAAGGAGAAAGAGAAGATAGACAAGTACAGAGAGTTAGCAGAGGAAATAGAAAGGCTGTGGAAGTTAACGAAAGTTGAGTAGTCCCGGTAGTTGTAGGAGCACTAAGAGCAGTGAGTAAGAAGCATAAGAGATACTTGGAGGAGTTGGAAGTACCAAAGTGGGGAGGAGCAGTAGCACAGAAGGCAGCATTGTTAGGAACAGCTATAGTTCTGAGGAAAGCTCTCAGACTCCCTGGGAACTGGTGAGTTCCCCGAGCTGAGAGGGATACCAGCATGAAGCTGTGAGAAGTAAGAAATAATAATAATAATAATAATGAATGACTTTATTTAGCGCCTGAAAGCATACACTACAAAAAAAAATAAAAAGTCGCAGGAATGAAATAGGAGCAGGTGGAAGAATAGGCGAAGTTGGAGAAGGGCTCAGCAAAGAGGAAAGACATCAAAGATTTCTTGAAGCTCGGCGGCGTGGAGAAGAAATTAATCGCTGTTGGAGGGTTGATAGTCAAAATTTAATTAGCAGCAGTACAAGCACGATTGAAAAATGAGTGAAGGGTGCGATGTTTCTTGGAACGACGAATGGGGAAAGTGACAACATCGTCAGAGCGAGTGGAGCTTGAATTAGAGAACTTAATGAAATTAAAGGGATCAAGATCCAATCTGCGAGTGAGCAGTCAATTGAACAGAAGGAGATCGCAGGCATGGAAGTAGAGTGACAGTGGGAGAGTGGAGAATTTTAGAAGGGCGTCTTTGTATGGCAAGGGAGAGATCTATTTGAAGGCAAGCTTTTGGAAACGTTCCATAGAGTGGAACAAAGAATGGGAAGGCCACCAACAGGGAGAAGCATAGAGAAGAATGGCACGAGGAATGGACTTGAACAAAGAGAGTTTCACAGCAGCCGTGGAATTAAAGGGGCTCAACAAGTTGAGCTCGAAGATTAGTATGAGGGAACAGTTCACACTAAGAGAAAGGTCAGAAGGGGGAGATACAGAAAAGGAAATACCACATGCATTGGTAGGGCTAAAATTGAGATAGTAAACGGAAGAAAGATAATGCAACCAGGATCATTACGATCAGAGTAGAAATAGCAGTTTTCAATCAAAGTGAGCAAGTTAGTGATGGTAGAACGTCTCGGAAGGTTACCATGCTGAGAAGTGGAGATGAGGAGACGAATTTTAGGGAACACATAACGAAAGACAAGACGCTCAAAGATTATTGACAGCTGAGAAAGAATAGCTATTGGACGAAAAGAAGCTGATTGGATTTTAACAGTGGAGAGATCCAAGATGTTTTCCAGCAAGGCGGAAAACGCTTAGAGGAGCAAATGAAGGAGAAGAGATGCTTTAAATGGATGGGACGCCATCAGGATAGCAAGGACCAGACAACCTGCAGGACTTAAGCATGAGGGAAATATCATGGACGTTGAAGACGATGTCACATACGCAAATCAGTGGGGAGGTAGCAGGACGACCAGGACAGAGCGAGACGGGATCAGAAAAATTAGAGGAGAAATAGGTATTGAAGAGATCAGCTTTCTCCAGATCCGAGTGAGCAGAAGGATGGTTCCAATTTAAGCTAGAGAGGTCAGGTTTTGGAATGTAGGGAACGCAAGAAAGCATAAAAGTCTTGAAGAGATCCAGATGAGAAGCTGGACAACAGAGAGAATTTGTCGAGTTCCATGAAGTTGATGACGTCTTCTGTAAGAGAAGAGAAATTGAAGCAAAAAGATCCAGAACAGCGGATTCACAGGCGTCATTAGAGTCAAGTGTATTCCAACAAACATTAGGAAGGTTGAAGTCACCACAGATGAGGAGATGAGGAGGAGTGGGAAATCCAAATTGACGAGAGAGAGTAATAGACTGATCATGAAAGTACTCAAGCATGGATGAAAAATCAGCAAGGGCAATACGAAAAGGACTGCTGGAAGGAGGGTTGTAAACACAGAGAAGAGAAACAATGTGATCACTGAGAACAACAGCACAACCGCAACAGAAATCAAAGGAAAAAGACTCAAAAGAGAGGGGTGGATGTCAAGGTTATGGTGAAGTGAGGCAATTAGAACACCACCATGACGACCACTAGAACGCTCTATACGGCAGAGAACTTTAAGTGGGAGTTAGATTTACTGATTAAATTTCAAATTTTATGGATAATCATGATTTTTTATATTATTGCAGCATGTACAGAGGCTATAAACAAGATTTATGATTGAAGATGATTTACTGTATATAGAATAAGGAAAATATTGTATTAGTTTATAGTTTGTTTGTTCCTTAGTTTCATGTTTTAATAAAGTCTGATATTTAATATGTATTGAATGACTTATGTTTAAATTTGAATGCGTTATGTTTTAATTTGAATGCAGTAATTTGCAATTTGAATGCGTTAGTTTTTAAATTGAACGGTAAAAGGTCTAGTTTTACAAATGCAGCAATTGAATTAGTATTTCTAAGAACGATTTTTCAAACAGTTGCAAACTAAATCATTCACTCAACTTAACCATATGAAGAAGAAATTATTCATCGATTTAAACTAAAGCTTAATGAGTCAAAGCAATTGAATATTTCTTTTTAAAAATATAACAAGAATGCAAAATTATACAATTACAATAACAATAACAATAATTATAAGACATACGAAAGCAAACTTGTAAAATAGCAAAGGGCAAAACACACTATAATTATATATTTAACAAAAAATAAAATATTAAGACGAAATATACATTGAATAGTGAAGGAGCAGAATTTTGTCTTATATATATATATATATATATATATATATATATATACATATATATATACATGAATCATTCTTAGGTTTATACGTGAAATTACCTAAATATTTATAAATTTTACTAATTAATCCGTGTATATGGACTATTTGTTAAAAGTTACTATGTATTTATTGTATTTTTCATAGTTTTTTACCTTATATTAACGTTTATTTGTCAGACTGCTTCGCGTGTCGCTAGTGTACAAGATTACCAAATTTTAAATTTTGAATTTTTTAAAAATAATTAAATCTGTAGAATTATAATCGGAGATACGGCGAAGGTGCAAAATAGTGCCACGCTGTAGCATGCGAACAAAATAAACACTATTAGATTTAGACCGATAACTTTACATAATTAACCAAATTCTTAGCACGCGGTAAGTATTTATGAAAAATAACATGATAATTGATAACAAAACAAAGATATTTGACTTTAAAATGTCTAAATATAAAAGTATAACAAACCAAATAGTTAAATTTGAAAATCGAGTGGTAATATTAAATGAAAGGGGTATTACAAAATCAAGCTTACTACATTATTTATAAGTAAAATTATACAGCTATAGATAAGAAAATCAAGTTGCAACATTAACCCGAGCAGTGCTAATTGCACTAAGTATGACTTACAAAAACAGAGAAATTTATCAAAAAAACAATAAAATTTTTAGTGGCAACATTGTTTTTGAAATTGGGAATATTGAATTCTATTTGGCAAAATTAATTTTAATTTACTTGATCCATTATTTTTTACCTGAAAAATAGCCACTTACAGAACTTTACTACGGTTTAATGAAAGAAGAAGAAAAGTATGTTTATTAGAATCAGATATATCTGATAATCATCATATCAAACTATGTGAATATAAAAGTACACATTGAAGTTCATTTCACATTAAATACATTCGTTGTTCTATCAGGAAATAAATTGCGGTACTTATTAATGATATTACAGGCTGAAGGTGGTTGTTTGCGGCGGAGCCTTTCAATTCAAAGGATGCTGGTCTGTTTTAATAATCTCTTCAAGAGTTTTACTATCTAAATTTCAATTATTCCCATTGCTACTGCTCTTTGTTGCAATACATCAATCCGGTCTAGTTCAGTTTTATTAGCGCCGCCCCAAACAGAGGCACAGTAAGACAGATTAGATAGAATGAGCGATTTGTAACCATAAATCAGATTCTGCTAGCTAATTGTCTAAGTAAAAGAAACAAAATAGACGACTCCCTTTTTAGTAAATAATCAATATGCGCCTTAAAATTCAGTTTATCATCCAGAATTATTCCCAACACGTTTATTTCTTTTTTCTGCTCGGTTACAGTTAAATAGGTAGGTTTTAACCCTGCTTTGAAGCAAATGCACATTTCCATCGATTTCTTTCCATTGAGTTCAATATTATACATTTTGCACCAGTTGAATATATAATCGAGCACATCAGTAGAGTTCCAGTTTTGATTAAAAGATCCAGGAATAACACATGTGGCACCGTCAGCAAACTTCACTAGTTTTTGGGAAAAGTTAAGTAACTGCAAGTCATCATATACTATATTAAACATTATAGGCCCGAATATGACACCTTGTGGCACTCCGCAATTTGTTGTCGCAAATGAAGATACATTTTTATCAACATTCACAATCTGATGACGCTCAACTAAAAAATCTGCCACTATAGCCGTTTGGTTTGGAAACTTTTCATGAAGCACATCTACTATTTTTGTGCCTGAAAATACGGTCGAATCCCTTACTTAAATCTACTGCTACAATGCGTCTTACTGAAGTGCTTGCATGTCTGCAAAATTGATAGAGCTGTTTGGGTATTAGAACCTTTGCGAAACCCAAATTTATTTCTCTTCAAAACAATGTTATACTGGGAGGAAATAAATTTGTCAGATACTGGTCGAAGATCATTCAGTAAAGATACCTGACTTTTCTTAGGGATCGGAACAATTCAAGAAAATTTCATTGCCACTGGGTACATTTTTTTAGTTTGAAGGTATAAATTTAATTATTTCAGTTGTTAAACTATTATATTTAGACAAATACCTTTATCAATTATCACGTTATCTTTCATAAATACTTACATGGGGCTATCGCGTTATACGAATTTGGTTAATTATGTAAAGTTATCCGTCTATATCAATAATTTTTTAAACATTTTATGCATTTTATTGCATTTCTCAGTTTTTTTACACTCTAATAGCGTTTATTTTGTCCGCGTGCTACTGTGTGGCACTATTGTGTACCTTCGCCGAGAAATACCAAAATGTTTACCTTAATTCTTAAAAAAAGTATTATGCGAAAAAAATGCTTGCAAAGTTGAGAACCAACAACAAAATTAGGAAATAAAGAGCACAACATATTGTGAGCTTCACAAAAATAAGAATCTTGACATTCACGGATAACTTTATTAATGAATTCAAAGTCAATCATCAATAACAAAATAATTCGTGATGAAAATATATATGATGTATGATCTGTAAGATTGGATTTAAGTTTAAAATAAAACTTTACTTAAAATTTCAAATTTAGGAATGCCAATGAAATTGTCAAAAAGCGTAAGGGCAAATATTGGCATATCTGGATGTGAGGGAGAGATCAATTATTAATATTCTATTTTGCTATCTATAGATTCCTTTGTCTATGCTAGGGATGTGCTTGTAATGCTAAAACTTATGTACTGTTTACAATTTTATCCAATGGAGAACAGAAGCAATTCAATCCAAGCTGCAATAAACAATACTGTGTGGAAAAAATAGGGACAATTCCCAACCTACATCACTTCTGCAATGTAAGTACTGTAGGGCAGAATACAATTACCAAATGTATATTGTGTGCAATTGGCAAATACAATTAAGCTTCTTTTCTCAATAATGGAACTTCTTTGGCACCCAGTATATGAGCTATATAATAATGTAGTAAACATGTGCACTAAAAGGGGGGAAGCCTTAGACTTAGTAGGTAATATTAGTCTTCCAGGTAAATGCCAACATCTTTTTGAACATTTAAGGCCTTTGAAATTGCTGAAATTCCATCTAATTAGCAATCTAAATGTGCCACCTAAAAGCCTTACCAACTATTCAATATGGAAAAGAGCTGATACCATATGGCTGAAAAGTAAGGCATAGGCAAAACAATTGTGAATTTTCTTTTTAAAAAGAGCCTCAAGTTCATTGAACAATTCTGAAGGCAGCAGACTACTGGAAGACCACTACAGAAGAGATTATTGAGATTGTAAACAAAATTTTATTCTCCAAAATTGGACTCTATTTCAAGATTTTAATGTATAAGGTTACATTTAATAGAATAATTAATAGGAACAAATTTTTTTATTCTCATCTCATTTCAACCCCAAAGCGCAGGCAGTGCAAAGAAGATAATGAAAATCCCTATGATCTTTTATTGTAGAATGCCATCTAAACCAGTAGGTTCAGTGCCCTGTCTGATTTACTAATAATGAGTGAATTGCAGGAAACAGTACTTTATTGCATTAAATCAATATAACAACCATTAGATCAAATGTAGTGTAAAGTCACTCATGGAAATTTTGTGATTATTATTTATTATCTTTAAATTTGTAATGACCTCAGTATGACATATCTCCTTATTTCGATTTTAGTTTAAGAAAATTACTTCATGTCCCCTCAATTTGATGCTACATAGTGTTATTGCTCAAATTAAACTGAGATGCAAAAATATGACATGACTATCTGGTGATCTTTATTTGTAAACAACGACAGGCCATAATTTGAATTGTATAAATTGAGCAACAATGTTGAAATTGGTTAATAGATTTTATCTAGCTTCAACTACCATTTACCTTTTCTAATTTTATTTACTTGTTTTTCAATATGCAAAAAATTGTGTAAGTTAAGGCAAATATTTGGGAGTCTTTCCTCAAAGTACTGGAGTGACATGTAAGTAGTTAAGATGGGCACGAGGACGTCCCAATGGGACACCCTGAAATTCTCGTAACACCCCATTACTATTTACCACATGGAAATGAAGTGATTCTATTGGACGCCATCTAGCGACGAAATATTTTTGACAAAACTTAATTGAACAAATTAATTTTTTGACAAAGTTTTTATTTTTTGATTTCTAGGATTAAGGCAAACTGATTTTTTTGATGATAAATTTCACATAGGGCGTGTTTGTTGTAACAATGTTTAAACATGCAACGTAATGTTTTAAGGAAAACAATTCATAGATCTACAACCCAAATAAATGATGTGTTATTTGCATTAGAGCGTGTTTCCAAGTGCGTTAATATTGATCAAAACAAATATGCAAGAGGTGGAAAACAACAATTTCTTTAGCAATTGCGTGTAAATTGTAAAAGCACATTACACAATGACTTTGAGTGATGAATTTCATCATCCATGTTTCTTGTAACAATCTTCAATCATGCATCAAGGAATATAATTGATAGAAGCAAAACTCATTTCAAATGATATCCAAACCCAAAGTGGAGAAATGTTTGCTAAACTTAAATGCTAGTCACGTGAAATAGACGCACATTTTCAAAAACAAGATAGAAATATACACAAAGCATATGAAATATACAATTGATAAATCAATAAAAATTGAAATGTCTGATATACATGACAAAGGCAAGTTCTTTTTCACCAATATCCAAATAAAAAATGGAATAAATATTCGCCGTGCTTATGAATTACATGTGAAACATAACGTATTGTATATGAGCGGCCTTTTGTGCAGACCAAGTTGATGTGCAGAACTTCACCGCATCTAGGGAAATTTCACAGAAGTATTACCATTTTTTGTAGTTGACATGGGAAATCACAATGCATAAACTTGTTATCCAGATTATTCAGCACATTGTAAGCTAATGTATCAATAATAGTAATGCATTAATTCATTCTTCCAAAGTTACCTGTGTTTCCATGTTGAATTAACCATTCTAAATGCGTAAAATGTTTTAAATAGGTAAACAAAGATAGTTAATGGCGTATTATTCAGACGCAGAAATCCAAGTGCGTGGTAATTAGAAGACAAGTCGCTAAAAATTTTGAAATACAAATGTCATTTAAGTAAGCTGATGTATCCTTAATAGTAACACATTAGTTCTCCCATCCAAAATTACTTGTATGCCCAAAACACTGTTTCATTTCTACACAACAAATTAAGAGATTCAATAAAGTAATCATTCGTTTGTAAGGTTTCTTTCTGTAAAGCCAATGTTATGAAATTGCGTTTGTACCAGTTGAATGCATTTGGATATGATGAGGGAGACAGTCAACATTTTCCATTTGATTGACATACCGCAATAATGTATATTTCGTCATCCAACAAATGAATAGTTCTTTAATATAGTAAATGCTACTGTAAATATTTCACACAACTCGAAAAACACGCCAGATTTCAAACAAGGCGTCATGACTGATAAAACAACCAACTGCATGTTTTTCACGTGTTCACCTTATTTCGTTATGACTTTTGCATAGCTACAAACATAACTAGTTTTCTGCTTTGTAACTTTAATGCGTAAATACGATGACACNCATCGTTAGATATGATTTCCAATTGTTAAATTTGTAAACTCTGTGATGCCTTCGCGATTCTAAATATATAAATGTTTGTAAATAGTGTATTATTCACAAACAAAAATTTCAAGGAAAATACAAAGTAATATCATAAATAGCAAAAACAATGTCTATAAATTCGCCTAACCATAACAAACTCTACAAATTCGGAAAAATTTTAATTCATGTTTTTCGGTAAATACCATCCAAATGGCGTAACAAAGCGAAATTAGTGTGTATAATTTATAGTTTCAGTAAGCTACTAGTTATAAAAGTAATAAATTTAGAGTGCATGCAATTAAACTATTCAACATAACAAAAAACAATTTAGTTTAAATCAAAAAGTGTGGATTTTGGAAAGAAAAATACTAAAATTGTTTAATGCAGAGTATATAACGTACCTGGTTTTTCTTGTGGAGATGGTTTTTGAAATCGGTAGCCCAGATCGCCCTGATGTTAAACTAGCTTCAAAAGCAGCAAGATGATTATTCACGATTTTGATCTTTTAACATTAAAATGAAAAACGCACTCGATTGCCCTGCTCCAAAAACCATAGCGTTTTTCAATCTTATATGTATCAAGATGATTATTCAATAAACAAAATCTTTTAAAGTGAAAAAAAAATCTTTAATTGAGGTGAAAAATGCTTTAAATTTTCTGTTTGCGTCCATCATTAAAAACTGAAACCACGCATTTCTACAACATATCAAATAAAATAGAACAAAGAACAAAGGAATTTTGTAAAACATCAGCGCTACCTTAAAAATTAATTCTATTTTACTAATTATTTACTGTAAGTTTTTTGGTAAATTTATTTTTCAAGTTAATTATTTTGTTAATTTATTTTTTTTCTTGAAATTCATTTCTTTGCTAAGAGATTTGAATTATAGCGTTTGACCAAAATCTTCTACTTGTAAAATATATCAAACACAATTTTGCTTACACATTGCATTGATAATATATGTAGTGTTTTCATTTGCAAATTAAGTCTTGCAAGGAAATTTTTATTCACGTTAAACATACACAAGAAATCAATTTTCGCATAATCGTATTATTTAAATGTAAAAATAACTTACCCACGCTGGGGGAAATTCAACCGTTCATAACTCAATCTCTGTAAAAATTGAATATTGCGTTACATTTTACAACTTGGAAAACTAATCTCGATAGATTTATTTAATTAAAACCACAAAACACTACAAACATCCATTCAATAATTTTTTGATTTTCCATCATTCTGTGCGAATATCCAACGTTATATACAGTCTTTCAGTCCCAGTGAATTCTATTATCTGACCAAAACTTTACGTATATTCTATCAATGTACGATCTTGACATCAGCTTATACAATGGATTTCGCTTTTCGTGATGTATTACAGGCATGGTACTCGGTTTGGCAATTTGTGTTAACAGCAATGGGGATTTAACCAGTAGTGGTAATCGAGTGCTACCAACAAATTGAGGTTCGACAATATCGGATTCTACCATTAAAAAGTGATTCCCGCTGTATATATCGCGTTCATAGCTGGCATCAGTTGTTGTATTTGGATAAAATTTTTCATAAAATCCCAGCATATTTCCATAATTAAACAAAATTAGTTGATATTTGCTATTGAAATTATAATAAGATTTATGTTGTCAAATAAATTACCACACAAACCATGTAAAAATTGAACAATGCTTTTGTTTCAATCGAGAATTTTGCTGATTTTTCATTAAATATATAATTCCATCGCTAAAAATTTTCCGCGAAGTTTCCTTTTTGCAATAAATGGTTGGCATACTAATAGGTTCTCATTGTTTTAGCAAATTATTGATGTGTTACTAGATATAATGATCAGATGCACACCCGCATCCCCCAGTAATTATTAAATTTATATCTCTTTACATGGTGGCTCGAATATATCTGATATAGCATTGTAATGGATTTAATCCTCCAAGGCCTTTTGTGTTTAATAATGACGTATATTTTATTTGTTCATGGTGAATAATTGACACAATAGAAACCCATGCTATGTGTTGTAAATTTAATTATTAGTATGAAATGCATCGGTACATCTGATCACTAAGGCCTCTAACATGAAAATTAATCAATATCTCTCTGTTGTATGATGGTATGATTATATCTCCAATTTCTGTTGAAGTTTGATTAACCATACTCTGCTAATATTCGCGCTATACCTTATACGTGTACACAAGATGGAATTATAGTAACGAGCAAATGTTATAACAAATATGGTTAGAATGGCGTTATACCCTCTAAGAGACGTTACCATTAATTGAAGGCATAAACTATTTCTGATTCCCATTTCCCGCATGGAGAGGTTATTCAAATAACTAGTCATTAGTCATTGCTATAAAAATATATCTATATGTATATGTTCTAGAATATTTTAATGGTTCATACAAACATTAAATAATTTGTTGGTTGTATAAACGACATGGAAAAAAAAAGATAATTTCACATTTCAAAACATAAAAAACACATTGTTCTAGTTAACATAAGGGAAATTTTCAACATTTCTTCATTCTAATGAGCTTTGTTAAACTGTTGCATATATTTCTAAGACACAAAATGTTCACCTAACGCATCAATGCATAGCTTTAATGTAAATTAGATAAATGGATGGTTGTAATTGGCATTACACCAGTCAATTTCTGACATGGTTCTATCGGTTCGAATCCGGTCCATCCAAGTATTCCATACTTTTTTCATGGTTTTAACTAAAAAATTGATAATTTATGTAAAATATATGCAAAGAGAAAAATAAATCTAACAAGGAATATGTATTTATACTTTCTAAAATAAATATACANGCATTACACCAGTCAATTTCTGACATGGCTTTATCAGTTCTAATTTCACCCATCCAAAGTATTCCTTAGTTTTTAATGGTTTTAGCTAAAAAATTGATAATTTATGTAAAATATATGCAAGGAGAAAAATAAATCTAGCAAGGAATATGTATTTATACTTTCTAAAATAAATATACATGCTAAATTTCAGCATAATACTTGGATTACAACCAAAATATTTCAATGGTTTATTCTGACATCAAAGAACTTTAAGTCCAATTAACATTTTAAACCATACATCAGCTTGATATGCAAATCATTTGAGAAGAAAAAAACAATTTCCGTTTTACAAAATAATTTTTACCATAGGGCCATACTTTATATGAGTTGAATACACACTGCAAATTGTAAACTGCTCACCAATGGACAACTCAGTGATATGTATTTTACATAACAAGGTTCTTCTGAAACTGAGTTAAGTTCACTGACTATAGCAAAACATGATAATTTCTCAGGAATCAATACATTCATTACATGCAAGGGTTACTCATCATTTTTTAAATATGCTGCTGTTTTTCCTTGTAAAATTCCATTCATTTTGGTAATATTCAAATCCAGAAAAATGAGAGATATTTCATTACAAGTGTAATATATGATAAAAACAAACTCATTTTCAGAAAAAGTAAAACATGGGTTATGCATAAAGACGTGTTAAAATTACAGACGTGTGATATCAAAACTTACATGATAAAGGCAATTTCACTTTTCTGAAAAATTATAAATGCAATCTCACTAGTAGGATTTATACATATACATGCTGCTTTCATTAATAATATATTTAATGACGTTGATCACACACAAGTTCTACATAATTTGTATTATTAATATGCCATTAACTAGCTTTGTTTACTTATTTACAAAGATTTTATGCATATAGAATGGTTAATTCAACATGGAAACACTGGTAACTTTGGAAGAATAAATTTATGCATTACTATTATTCATACATCAGCTTACAATGTACTGAATAATCTGGATATCAAGTTTGGGCGTCGTGATTTCCCATGTCAACTATGAAAAATAAATGGTGATACTTCTGTGAAATTTCCCTAGATGTGGTGAAGTTCTGCCCAAAAAACATCTCATATACAATACATTATGTTTCACATTTAATTCATAAGCATGGTGAATATTTAATCCATTTTTTATTTGCAATTGGTGAAAACAAACTTGCC
>CABFPE010000015.1:404547-417917 GCA_900660155.1 Hofstenia miamia
CTTGTTGCATGATTAAACATTGTTACAAGAAACATGGCTTAAGAACTTCATCACTCAGAGTTGTTGTGTAATGTATGCTTTTAAAATTTACACGCAATTGCTAAAGAAATTGTTGTTTTCCACCTCTTGCATATTTGTTTTGATCAATATTAACGCGGTTAGAAACACGCACTAATGCAAATAACACATCATTTATTTGGGTTGTAGATCTATGAATTGTTTTCCTTAAAACATTACGTTGCATGTTTAAACATTGTTACAACAAACACGCCCTATGTGAAATTTATCATCAAAAAAATCAGTTTGTCTTAATCCTAGAAATCAAAAAATAAGAACTTTGTCAAAAAATTAATTTGTTCAATTAAGTTTTGTCAAAAATATTTCGTCGCTAGATGGTGTCCAATAGAATCACTTCATTTCCATGTGGTAAATAGTAATGGGGTGTTACGAGAACTTCAGGGTGTCCCATTGGGACGTTCTCGTGCCCATCTTAACTACTCATGTAGCTTTTAGAGATCTGTCAGATCACCTATCCTAAATTGTGGACCATTTAGGTTACAGATATGGCTAATGTATAAGGAAATAATAAATCTTTCTTTCTATATGCAACATGTACATGCACCTATAAATGATTACACTGTGATGATATTGTAGAATCACTCATGGCCTACTTTTTTCGATCTTATTATTTTCGGCACTCTGAAATAGTGTTGTGTCTTTTTTGACATTTTGATTTCTTGATTCACTGCTATTTATTTATATCAATTTCTTTTAATCAATCTTTGAATTTCAAGTGTAGTTATTTGATAGTGTTACTATTTGTCCTCTTGATTTGAATTACATGTGATTGCTCATTTTAACTTTGCAAGGGAAATTGTGCTTTCAAATTGTAAACAATTCAGGTAATAAGTTACAGATTTTTGTAATATATATCTGAATCACTGTAGCAAAGCACACAATAAATTTAGCTTCCATCTACTGCATTTGATCTTTTCAATTTATTCTCTATTAACCTCCTTTAGATTCATCATTAAAGATTTTATAATGATAATTATTGCTTAAGATCCAGTGACAAATTGGGAGGAAACTGCACCAGGTCTTATGTGACAAATAGCTCCTTTACAGTTACAGCCAAAATCATGGATGCTTTAGGTTATGATTACATGTAGGCAATAACATCTTTATTCAATCTGTTCATACATGCATATAATAATTTACATTTTGCAAATATATTATGCCATTGGCGAATGTGAATGCACAGCAATTATGTTATTTATTTACATGAGCTGAGATAACAGAACTCTGAGATAAATTGTTTATTGAGCTAGGAATTAATATTTGAGACACACAATTAGCATCTTGGTGAGTATGGATGGCTTCAAAGATATGGCTTTTTCATGATGCCATGTTAATTGGTCACTGCTGAAGTTCTTTTTGGAATGGAATTTCTCTATTTGTTAGGCAAAAATCAGTGAACCACCAATGTATGTTTTCTGTTGGAATGTGGGTCACTCTCTGCTATGGCAGACTTTGCAAACTTCAATCTAAACTCTTGAATTGCCCAGTACTGCTAGAGTAGCCAGAGCTCCCCAGTGATTCTACAATATTATATGATTGGTTAGCAAAAATGCATTGTAACTACATGCTAGTATTTAGTGAGCTGAGAGATAACCATGAAAATAAGATGTCTATTTTTTGAGATAGATAATAAAATGTGAGACATCTAAGGTAGCACGATTCACTAAGGTTAAGCACTTCTCCTTTTGGATAGCACTTTGGCTGGAAGCCATATGAATTGGTCATCTTGGAATTTACCTAAAAAGTCATAGTTACTTGGATGAATTACCAATGCTTGTTTTAATAATGTTTCTATGTTAATTTAATGGAATTGGGCTGTTCTTATGAGGTCACTCTTTCAACCCATGTCAATGAGTTAGCTAGTGTAATTATAAGTCAAGACCATGATTCTACATGGCGACTGTGACAGGACCTCCTGACATGATCCTGAACAACTATGTTACTGTCACTAGTTATTAGATGTTCTTAACTTGTTTGGTTTTGTTGTTACTTGTTTAAGTTCTTTTTTGTCTCTGTGCTTCTACTTGTTTGATTTATTACTAAATACTGCTGTATTCCCTTTTTCAGTTGTTTATTTGTGATTTCTATAATCTACATGTTTTGTTATTTGTTGGGGAAGTGCTACCAACTGTCAATTTATCTAGTTATTTGGAAAGTATTGTTCTTATTGATTTATGGATTCTAATTGTACAGTTGTTTGTTCTCCTTGTTTTGGTACTCCTCTAACACAGAGTATTGTCCCCTGTACAAGCAGTGGTAGCCTGAACATTACCCTTTGTACCATTGGATCATTGTTTAATTTATCATTACCAAATTCTCCCATTCAAGTTTCACAGAGGAGTGATCATCAAATTTTCAATACTCAGATTACTTCAACTATTCCTTACAGTAATCCCAGCCAAGTTTCTCTGAGGAATGCTCCACCAATTCCTGTTTGTCCTTACAGCAGTTTTAGCCATTCCAGTCAACCTACCCCACATTTGGATGCTCATCAAATGGAAATTGAACACTTGAAATATTCATTATCTCAACAGGTTGCAATGTGAATGGAATGTGAGTGCCATGTTGAGTCTCTACAAGCAGAGCTCAACAATCAACACATTGCTTTTCAAAGAATGGAAAGACAAATGTTGGAATCCACCTTTGCCTTAGAGCTCTAGATACAGGAACTAAAATCTGCTGCCACAATAATGATGACATTCATTCACATGAGCCTATGTCTGATAATTACATTACTCATGCTGCACTGGATGAGGCATTGGAAGATCTTGCTGAGAGAATTACAAATCATTTTGCTCATATGGTTCAATCAAGAATTGTGAATAATCCTATAAATGCACATTTTCCACCTGAGATAACTGAAACACCTCTGAATTCTGCTTTGTTTTGTACATCATCTGCTAATTGTCACCCTACATTTGCACAGTCAGCAATGACTAATGTATCCACCCTAGGTACTGTGGCTACTCTTCAAACCTGTTATGTTTCATCTATTCCTGATCCAGTTATCATGACTGTTTTACCTATGATTAATGAGCATGTCAGTGATGTAAGCCCTTCTCATGTTAAGACAAGTAGCCAATCATGGTATAGAAATTCTATCCTTCCTTCCAAGTTGAGTGGTGGACAACAAGTGTTTAGCAAGCACTCCATACTTCCCAAATTTACCAGGCAAATTGATGCTGTGTCTCAGTCATTCAATGAGTGGTTTTTCTTATTTGAACTCACCATGAAACAATATAGGAACTCTCAATTCCCATTATATCTTAGTGGTTTAGCATAAAACCAGTATATGATGCTTGATCACACTATTAAAACAGATTATAAGTTGTTAGTGGGTTTCTTTGAAGATCATTATCAAGCCCCACATATTAAGCATCAATATAAGACCTTACTTTGTGATATGTCATTCAAACAAGGTTATGATATTTGGAACTATATCACCCAAGTGGAAAGGTTGTTTAAACTTAGTAGTTTGTCTGCAGAGTACTCTCACCACAATCTCTTTTCATATATTTGTCAGGGTGTTCCTCCTTACATAAGAAATCCTCTAGAGGTAAAATGCTATCCAGAAGATAATTTGCATGAGATTATCAGGAAGAGTATTAGTGTTGTCTATATGATCCATAATTCAACTTGTATTGATAAAGATGTTACTGATTTAACTGGAGTCAAGACTAAATCTGAATTAAATAAGCCCAAGAAAGTAACTTCCTTTAAGAAGGGATTTGATATATCATCAGTTCAATGTTTTCAATGTGGAGAGAAGGGGCAACTGAAGTCAAATTGTCATGCAAATATACAGTTAATAGCTTATGGAGAGGGATTTATACTGGAGGAACCTGAATCCCCCACTGAGAATTTAGTTGACCTGATGGATGATGAGTTAATACCACCCGAGAATTTAAATTAAAAGGAGCACTGACTCCTCCAAAATGTGCACAGGACATTCTTGTCATCACTAATTTGATATGGAAGAATCTAATCCCTGTGGAGATAAATGGACATATAGTTAATGCAACAATTGATACCAGAGCTGCTGCTTCCATCATTAGCAACAAATGCTGTAAAGGCTTATGTTTCACACAAAATGCATTGGATCCCCCAGTTGTTAAACTTATAGATGCTTCAGGAAATAAAATCTCCATGAAAGGAAAATTGTGTGATACAGCATTGTGCATCCATGCTGAGCTATTTGAAGTTGATCTCATTGTGGTGGAAACCTCAAATCACCAACTCCCCTACAACCTCATTTTGGGAAATGATTTCCTTCAACAGAATGTGTGCATAATCAATTATAAAAACAATACAATATCTATAAAAGACCAAGAAGCCACACAATTAACCACAATTCCAGAAAAAGAGATAGTTTTCATTTTAATTGAGCCAGTTTATTTGGAGGCAAGACACAGGACAAGAGCAGTTGTTTTTTTGATAACAATATCAATGGAGATGTCATGATAACTGGACAGCTGGGCAAATATTTTAAAGGAATTTCATTTTCACCTGATTTGTGTAAAGTTCATAAAGGAAAAACCACTATAATTTTAAATGGATCTAGCTTTTCTGTTCAATTTGATGTCTCTCAATTACAGATAGTAGGTGTGCCCATTTGAGTTGAGAGTGTTAACACTTCCTGCTTGTCAATCTGCACCACTATTCATGACCTAGAAAAACCATCTAGTTCTATTAAGATCCCTACAGTAACTAGAGATACTAACCTGCATTTGGACAATGAAGAAAAACAATCACTAATTTCAGTATTACAAAGTCATAATGAAGTCTTAAATTACAGAACTATAAGTGTTGTCCAAGCCATAGCATGATAAACCTATTTGATTACCAGTGTGTTGAGTACCTGAGAATCTTAAATCTGAATATGAAAAAATATTAAGTGATTTGATTGAAAGCAGGATTAATCAAGGTAGTAATAGTCCTTATGCAGCTCCAACTGTTTTCATAAGACAAGGAGAAAAATACAGGCTTTGCATTGATTCCAGAAAGTTAAATGTATCCACTGCCAAGAATTGAAGATCTCTTATACAATGCTAGTAAATATAAGTTTTTCTCATATTTGGACTTATGTAAGGCCTACTGACAAGTGCCAATGAGGTCCTCAGATATTCTGAAAACTGCATTCATAACTCTGTACAGTCTTTATGATTGGAAATATATGGCCTTCAGGTTATGCAATGCCCCAGCTACTTTCCAGCCATATGTGACAGAAGTATTGAAAGATAAAGCTAATATGCTTGAGACCAGAATATCAGCATATATTAATGATATATTGGTGGCAAGTGACACTTTCTCTGAAAATCTTGGCAAATTAACACATATGCTGGAATTATTACAAAAGGCTGGATTGAAAGTTAATGGAAATAAATGTTCACTGGCCCAAATGAAAGTGACATTCCTAGGGAGGGTCATTGAGCATGGAAAGATCTCTATAAAAACCAATGCAAAGGAGTTTCTTGAGAAAATGGAGACACCAAGAAGTAGCAAAGATGTGCAACATTTGATGGGTTTCCTGAATTATTATCGAATGTTCCTCCTGGAGTTAGCAGATAAAACAAAAACTATTTCGAATTTACTGAAAAAATCTACTGAATTTAAATGGACATGGAACAAGCAAGATGCCCTGGAACATATAAAGAATGAGCTGAAAAAAAATCCATCACTAAATACCCCCAATTATAGTAAAGATTTCATAGTAGATTTTGGGACATAAATTTATTGTTCATACTGATAATAGAAAAAATGTTCCAGAGATAAGTTGAATATTGTGGCTCAATGGATCAAGTACCTCAATGATTTCTCATTTTCTATCAGGCATCAGCTGGGCTGATTGCATTTAAATGCTGACTATTGGACAGCTTTGCCCAGCTATGAGAGAGATCTTAAAAAGCCAGCAGGAGAGAAAATCCCCTTTGGATTTATTCCTCACACTGAATATGAGTTGATTCTGGAAATTAACACAGACAGAAATGGAAAAGCAATTCTGCCAATTATGATAAGAGAAGAAATCTCTGAAGAAGAGATAATAAAACATCAGCAAAACAATCAAGTGTTATCTGAGATAATGAAGAGAATTAAAGATCCTTTTTTCCCTACCTCTCCTAAGGTCAATCAGTATTACAAAAGATGCAATTGGAAGGTAACCAAAAAGGGTTTGCTCTACACCAAAACTCACAATAATCAACTAGCCATTCCTCAATACTTTTGATGAGATTTAGTCAGACAGGTGCATGAAAAAGGACACATTGGGAAAATCCAAACTGAAAAGACTTTTAATTCTCAATACACCATAGGCATAAGATCAGCAGTTGTGGATGTCATAGACAATTGTGAATAGTGTCTTCTAAACAACTCCAGTCATTTTCTGGAACAATGCACCAAAATTGAGTGTTGAGTGGCTAATTAGCCCAAATGGAATCATACATATGGATTTAGAGCAATTATCATGTGACACTGAAGGTTTTCAATACCTCCTCATAATGGTAGATCATTTTTCCAAATATGCTCACATTATTACACTAGATAGTACACTAGTAGAATGAATAGCTGAAAAAATTGTTAAGGAATAGATTTTAAAATATGGGCCCATGTGTAAATTAATATCTGATCCTGGACCACAGTTTGAAAACAATTTAATGAAGGCATTAACAAAAGAATTAGAAGTTTTGCACAAATTCACTACTGCCTATCACTCTCAGGCCAATGGCCTGGTAGAAAGATTAAATAGGACTCTTATAAAATTGATTAGAGTGGCATTGTCCCACACTGCCAGTAAACAAGGGAGATGTGTAATAGAATGTATAGAGTTTTTGGGGTGAGTCTGTTTAAAGCCATGTTTGGTCATGAAGTGTTAACTTCACTTTCCATGATGTTTCCAAATACTCTGATAACAGTGTTGACCAGTATGTTTTCTGCCTTTTGCAAGATATGCAACAAATCCATTTGATGGTTTGTCACAACACAAACCAATCCAGTATACAACAAAAGAAGAAGTTCAATAAAAAATTACATGGGGAACCTCATAAGAGGAGCAATAAAATTTTTGCCTATTTACACTGTGTCACTACAGGTCATAATCAAGTACAGAAATTGGCAAATAATTGGCAAGGGCCTTTTATGATAGAAAAAGTGCTTGACCATAACACCTACACACTAAATAATGGTAAAATGGTACACTTCTAGAGGCTCACAAGAGCTCTAAAGGATATTGAGCATGTAATTATTGGTGATAATAGTGAATTTACATTAGTCAACAATGGTATCAATGTGTTTGAAACATATGAAAACTTAACCAATTTTTCTGGAGAGGATTTTAATGAGACTTAGTTTTATGAAAATGACAGTAATAATAATGACTTTAATCAATTATGTGTATTGCCCCAGAGGTGGGCTTGAGAAAACCCTATTTACAATCCCAACATTTGGGACCTTAACCTTATAACTCTATTTAGGAATGACACCCATAAGGAAGAAAAACAAGAGTTGCCAGCTCCTCTAACCCACAGAAGATTGAGAAGGAGGATGGAAGGTAGCAGAGATGATACCAAAGCCTCAACTAGGCATGGGAGATATGTATTTCCACTTCATGAGGCTTGTGATAACAAAAGAGGTCAAAATAAAGGTACTGAGGCGATTCTTATCATGTGTGGGCAAAATGTAGATCCCCAATTAGGAGAAGAGGCAGCAAAAATGACGTCCTCATCTTCCTACTACATGGGGAGACACTTATCTCCAAGTGCATGAGCAGAGCTGGCACAAGAGACTCATAAGACTGATAAAACACAAACTGTTTGTAATCCTTTTAGTGCATTGCAAATTGTAAACAACCCCCAATTGAGGGACTTAATAGCCCCTTCAACCTCAGTTAGTTCTTCTACCTTAACTTCTACAGTTTGCTCTAAGAAGACAGAAGACAGAAAAAAGAAGATGTCAAAAGTTGGTGATGAAATACTGCATCTGTATTTTATAGCCACCAGGTGAGCCACAAATTTTGTTCATGATAATATTTCTGAGGAAACCCAGAACAAACCAAGATGGACATATAACAACAAGAAATTAACTTCTTCAATCAATATAATTTGTTTTATTATTGATGCAGAACGTTGTCTGAAAGTTAACACAATCATTTGCTATGACTCCAAAATGCTTGAAGGTGTCAGTCACCTTTACTGGAGGAGTACAGTGCGCACTTCATTCAATGAAGACTTCAACATCTACAACTTATGTCAATTCCTCAACAACAGGAAAACAATAAGCAGTTTTGAATGTGTAAACATTGATTTCTCAAGTTTGTTAGTGATATATTTTTTCAGGGTACAAAGAATACAGGATGAACAGATTATGGAGCAAATAGAGATTGCATACAGAATAGCCAAAGTAGAGGGCATCTGACTTGTTATGGTTGTCTGAGAAGAATACAAAGATGAAATCTCTGAAGCAGTTGAGAGCTTACACCTCTGGATGGAGAATTTTATTATATTATTTCATTCAAGCAATCAACTGATTTCAATCTACCACACCAAGATTATTTCAGTCACCAAACTGTTATATACTGATCTTATGTTATGCAAGAAGATAACATCCCACTGGCTAGCTGTTGATCAGAAACTGATAATTGATAACTGCCACTCAAAAGATAGTCTCAGGGCCTGCTCTCTAATTGTTGCCACAAAATTAATTTGAGCAAGGGGGGCATGTACAGTCACTTATGGAAATTTTGTGATTATTATTTATTATCTTTGGATTTGCAATGCTGGGTAACTCAAGAGTTTAGACTGAAGGTTGCAAAGTCTACCATAACTGAAAGCTACCTGCATTCCAACAAAACAGTTACATTGGTGGTTCACCAATTTCCTAACAAATAAAGAACTTCCATTCCAAAAAGAACTCCAGCAGTGACCAACTCACATGGCATCACACCAAAGCTGACCATTTGAAGCCATCCTTACTTGCCAAGGTGCTAATTGTGTGTCTCTAGTTGTAATTTCTAGCTCAATAAAAAATTTATCTCAGAGTTCTCTTATCTCAGCTCTTGTAAATAAATAATAAACATATGGCACATAACTGCTGTGCATTCACATTTGTCAACAGCATTGTATATTTGCAGTTTGTCATTATTATGTGCATGTACAAAATGAAACAATCAAATTAAAAGCAACCATGATTTGGGCTGTCACCATCAAGGAGCTATTTATCACCACAGGCCCTGTGCAGTTTCCTCCCAAATTGTTAGAATTTATCAAACTAAAATCCATGAAGAAAATCTAAAGAGGGTTAGTATATAAATACATCAGAGAAGACCAAACCTGTTTCAAGTAAGATGAATTATATTGTGCATTCACTACAAGTTCCTCAAGTATTTATTAAAGCTTTGTATATTATTTCCTGCTTAATGTTTACAACTTGCACACAAGTTCCCTCACAAAATTAAATGAGCAATTACACATAGGTTTGATTTGAGGGGATAAATAATAAATTGTTCAAATTAACTGCCCTCAAAAATATACAAATTGATTTAAAAGAAATTGATATAAATTAATAGCATCAAATTACAAATTATGGCATCATAATGACATAACTTTAATTTTCTGAGTGCCAAAATAATCAAAGAAAAAAATCGAAAAAATAGAGGCCCCAAGAGACTCTAGATTATGTGGTTGTTTTATGTATCAAAAACAACATTTTATTAATGTCAAAATGGTACCATTTCATTGGTCAAAATAATGTTGCTTCAACAATGCCACATTAGGTTGGTTTTTGTTTGTCTTTTATGAATATAAAAGCAATATTTTGAGGTCATAAGAATGTTGTTTTATGTTGTCACATGATTGTTTTAGCATTATTTTTATATGCAAAATCATATTTTATATTACTAAACTGTTCAAGCATTGCTATGTAAACAAACCAAAGCCCAATAAAGGGCAGACCATTATCTTTCAGATACTGACTTTCTTAAGTCAGGAAAAATATCTTCTGCTCAAATGTAACTATTTTATTTAACAGTCAATTTCAAGGTGTCCAAATATTCATGAATAAATTATTTTGAAAATTCACTTATCTGGTATACTATAATTTTCACAAATTTAAAATTTCAAAAAGGTTTTGCAAATCATTTTTTATATTTAATGATCTAGTAATAGTGATGAGTTTTATTTCTGAGCATTTGCTCACTGATTATTTATTACAAAAGTTGTTATTATAATGTTAGTGGTTGCTGCAACAAAACGAGAAGTATGAAACAACTATAAACAACATAAAAACAAAATAGTTATCTGGGTTAGTGGTGTTGTGGTGTGAGGCTTTAATGTTTTTAATACTGTGATTAATTGAACTGCTTGCTAGCAATTGTAAATAGATAATGTATTAACATCTAACTAGATAACTTATAAATGTATCCATTGATCTTATTAGGCACCATCAACATTTGTTGACAAATTCACCACCACCAGTCTACATAGGAATTTAGCAAAGTTGCATTATGCACAAATCCTGTTAATTAGATATAGTTAAGGAACATCTGAGCTTCAGTAAAAGTTTTTTGATAATGAACTTTGTTACAATTTAATGATTCATCATAACAGTAGCTGGTATACTATACAAATCGTTACAATTTAATGATTCATCATAACAGTAGCTGGTATACTATACAAATCTAAAATTTCCTCTAATCTTCGACAATTATTCAAGTTCTTATCATTATGAGTACTTGAAAAACCTGTTGAGGCAAGTGGCATTAATAACTTTATAAATTTCTATTTTGTAAATGTTTATTTAATAAATATGAAGTTTGTACAAATGTAATTTTGTAAATATGCACTTCATATCAGGGTTTTCAAGTCAAGTTTGAGTTACTCAGGCTGAGTTTGAGTTTTTACATTTCAAGTTTGAGTATGAATAATTTTTTAAATGAAATTCTGAGTTCAATCAAGTTTTTATCTATTTCCGAGTTTTTTAGAGTAAAAAACATTTATTTTACAATAATTCTAAGCTAAAAAATAGTTTTTGTGATTGGTAAGAAAATTGATATTTAAAAAAATTTAATTTTTACAGTATTTTTGAGTGGATTTTCAAACAAGTTTGAGTTCAAGTTTTGATGATTCTTCTTCCAAGTATTTCTGATCAAGTTTTGTGAGCTTATTTGAGTTTGAGTTCTTAACATTCTGAGTACTCAAAAACCCTCCTTCATATATTTGTAATTTTGTAAATGCAGATTTCATGTGCAGATTTATATTCTGCACATTATGTGATTTACTTGATGAAACCTTTGCTTTTAAATACTGTGAATTACAAATTGTTTTCAGAAAACTAAAAATTTGAGTTAAATATTAATTAACAATAAAACAATTTATGCATTTCTGTTATATAGTTATCTGGAAATTCTGAATATTTTTATTCAAAGTTATATAGAAATTTCTTAAATTCCTAGTTTCTACAATTCTTTTTACAATATTTTAAATTGAAATTTCTATTGAAATTTAGTATTAATGATTTCTCATTTGAATACAATTCAATAACAGATAGAAAATACATTTGCAAAACTAATAAAGAGAAATTTACTATGACAGTTATAAAATGTCATCTATGATGTCATCTAAAGAGCATGCTACTAAAAAAATTGAACAATGCTGTGTTGGTGTCACCCATTCTATTAAGCAATAATGATGAAATTTCATGTGATTGCATGTCAGCAATAATGTCCTTTAATCTGAAGGTAGTGGTGTAACACAAATGCAGCATTCACCAAGTGTTGTGAATGAATGAGTAATCATTTTCAATTTCAACCTTTTCTGCTACTTCATTGTCTAAGTCATCAATAACAGGGGCCAAAAGTGAAGTTGCTATGCCCATGCCAGAGTAGCTCACCTGATTGAGAAATTTGGGGTAGTAACTTGATTATTTCTATAATCTGTAGTAGCAATTCATATGTTATGATTGTTGATATTGTATCAATGACCAGTTCTTTGACATGAAATGGCTAGGCCAATCACCTATCAACAATAGTTGTTTCAAGACATATTGTAGAGTCACTTGGGGCCCTTTATTTTATTATATTTTTTGGCACTGTCTTTGATCAATTTGGTGCTATTTCAATTATTAATTTAGTGATTTTTATTGATTTTTAATATTTTGAACTTAGGTTTCAAATTTGTTATAATTGTCCCCTCAATTAAAGTGTACATGTAAATTGCTTCATTAATTTGCAAGGGAATTAAGTGAATTTTGTAAAATGGTAAATATTTACCTTTTTCTCTGTATAAAATAGGGAACTCATTGTTGCAATTGTCAAATAAATTTATTCTCACTGGATAACATTTGCTTCTCTACTTACCTTATATTACTAACCCTTTTTAGCATCATTATTAATATAAGTGTCTGCTCATAAGATCTGGTGATAATGTGGGAGGAACTCTGCTGTGCCTAGGGTGATAACTCACTCCTTGACAGATGTGAGCCCATATTGTGGTTGCTTTAAGGCTATGCATAGGTATAGGGAATAAAAGAACTTTATATTTGATCAATCATACATGCACTTAACAACACACTATGGAAATATAATATGCAGTTGGTGTACATGAATATGTGGTAACTACACATTATTATATCTTATTACATGAGCTGAGATAACAAGAACAGAGAGCTTCAACATGATGCCAGTAGTTATAGCCGAGTCCATGAGGTTACACTTTTTTCTGATTGGTCGAGAGGGGGAGTCCATGAGGTTACACTTTTTTCTGATTGGTCGAGAGGGGTGGCCTTTGACCTGAGATGTTGTTGATATTGCCAGGGGTGTTTTACTGACGTCATGCATGTACTTTTACTAGTTTTTGTGTTATTTATATGATCTAATTTCCCACATTACCTTTCATTTTTTAGTTTGTTTGTTAATTTTTAATTGAATTTGTTTAAACAAGTAATTGTCATGTGTTTTATATTGTGAATGTCATCTCATTTGACTTCTATATTAACCATTAATTTAGATGCTACCATTTGAAATTCATAATGTGTAAATGCACATTGTGTTTGTTTCCTGCAGAATTCCCCCAACAACAATGATGATAAACTAGCCCAATAGACAAATTTAGTAGTATGATATGTATGATCATTATAAGCAAAGTGTAGAATAAATTACATTTTTGTCTTGTCTTAAACATGTATGTGGGTTTTACCACGTACATTTATTAAATATCATTATTAATATTTATTTTTAAACAAGTACGTAATGTGTGAATGTAATACATGTAAAGTAAGTTAATGTGTGAAAGTAATACATGCAAAGT
>CABFPE010000015.1:418137-463459 GCA_900660155.1 Hofstenia miamia
TAAGTTAATGTGGGAAAGTAAAACTAAAAAAAAATGTAAGTTAATGTCAGAAAGTAAAACTAAAAAAATGTAAGGTAATGTGGGAAAGTTAAACTAAAAAATGTAAGGTAATGTGGGAAACTAGTAATACATATAATGTAAGGTAATGTGGGAAAAAAAAAAAAAAATGTAAGTTAATGTGGGAAAGTAAAACTAAAAAAAAATGTAAGGTAATGTGGGAAATTAGATCATATAAATAACACAAAAACTAGTAAAAGTACATGCATGACGTCAGTAAAACACCCCCGGCAATATCCATGATGTCTGAGGTCAAAGGCCACCCCTCTCAACCAACCAGAAAAAAGTGTAACCTCATGGACTTGGCTATAACTACTGATGCCAATGTAAATTGGTGTACTAGCTGGAATGCCTTCTTGGAAATAGTTTCAGTTCATTTTTCTACAATGAAATTGGTAAACTACCAATCTTCATTTGTTTTGTTAGCCCAAGCTGCTGGTCAGAACTGGAAAAGAGTAATAGAGGCAGTAGAGTTCTTTTATAATACTGTCATTCACTCTACCACTAAAGTTAGCCGTTTTAAGGCTATGTTTAGCCAGGAGGCAAGCATGCCACTATCCATAATGTTCCCAGATTACAATGAACTTACCTTGGAGAATTTTGTGAACCAGATTTTACAGGAATTTCAGGAAGTACATCTTACTATCTGCTGAAATACCAACCAATCAGTTATTCACCAGAAAAGGAACTTTGATAAGAAATTGTATGGCAAACTGCACAGGCAAGGAGATTCTGTCTTTGCCTATTTCCCTCATCAGAATACTGACGCCTATCAGGTGTGAAAACTTGCCACTAATTGGCAAGGACCTTTTATTATATCAAAAGTATTAGATCACCACTGGTACTTACTAGATAATGGTAAAGTCTCCCATTTTCAGCAACTTAGACAAACTATTAAAGATATACATAATGCAGTCATCAACAATAATAACAAGTTTTCCATCATTGATGATGGTGTAAACAAAATTAAGTATTATGACAACCTCACTGAATGTGAGGAAGACAACCTTATGCAGGTTGAGTACAATAGTAACCTCAGTAATAGTAGCAACACTATAGATACTCATATTTAGCCTAAATGAAAAGCTAGAAACCAGAGATATTGAAATCATTTAAATGCCCAGGATTGGGACCTTAATCTTATATCTTTTTTAGCAACCATGAAATGATCAGAAAACAATCCACCAATCAGACACTGTGTTCAAAGATGGATGAATCCACAATATGAAACAAGCCAAGCAACAACACTGAGACAAATAGATGAAAGCACCACATGAAAGCAAGAGGACCCAGCAGAGGACTCCAGCAGTAGCAGTTGCCACTATGAGAGGAGAAAACTCTCCCCTTGGGAGCAGACTTCCCACAACTATGCTCAGAGACAACTCTCTGAGCAGGAGCAGACCTTGGACAACTATGCATGGAGACAACTCTCTGTGTGGGACTCTTAGGAGACTGGAGTGCCTTTTGCTCCATAACATAAGCCCGTCCTGAGTTGACTTGAAACCCCCCTCCTAGTCCTGGTCCTTCCTCCTGTGATTCAACTAGCTTTGGTCTAAGAAAGCAGAGGAAAGAAAACCAAAAACTTCAAAGGTTGGGGATGAGATATTACACCTGTACTTCATCACAACACAAAAGGCAGTCTGTTTGGTTTGATATAACCTGTCTGAGGAAACTAGAAACAAGCTGTGAAGGATGTTTAACACCAAAGCACTTACTTGTTCCATAGATGTTATTCCTTTCATTATTGATGCAGAATGTAGGCCCAAGATTAATGCCTATATTTGTTATGCTTCAAAAATGCAAGTGGTATGGCACAACCTTATTAGCAAAGCACAGTTCACACTATGTTTGGCAAATATTTTAACCTGTCCCATCTGTGCCAATTGCTGAACAGTAAGGAGAAAATTAAGAAATTCAAGTGTGTTAACATTGATTTCAATAACCGGTTAATCGTTTACTTCTTTCATGTAAACAAGGTAACCTACCCCAAGATCATGGAGAAAATCAAGATCACTTATTGGCTTGCTAAAGTTGAGAATCTATACTTTTGCATAGAGAATTTCACAGTCCTCTACAGCAGTTCATACAGGCCAACTAGTATGTACAACACTAACATCATTTCAACCACTAAGCTCATTTATACAGACCTGCCCATGTGCAAGAAGATCCCCACACATTGCCTCATGGTTGATACTCACTTGAATATAGACACATACATCCATGCCCAGACCCTGGAGTTGATTAACATCAATCTGCCCTGCCTCTCTTACTTATCAGACCTTCATGTAAGCTTTGCCTTTTCACAGAGCACAGCCACATTACAGGAAATTGATGAGGTTTGGACAAAGCTTAAGGCAGATTGCAACCTGGAAGCAGAATGGCCTACAATTAATATCTGCAGGCCCAATTTTCAGTACCATTGCTCAGTTGAAAGAGTCCTTGCTGAGTTATGTCTCTCACACAATATGCAGGACTGTCAGAACTTTTCTGAACAGTTGTTTTCTGAGAAATTTGCACTGGCAATTCAGTTGTATGGAGCTATGTGGATATTAGCTGCCTTTCTTATGGTTGATCCTCAGATTCCATTGCCTTTGGACAAGCTGACTCAAGAAAAACTCGCCAAACAATGCCGTCATGAGATTGACATTGGTCCTGCTGCTTGGAAGGTTGGTTGCTACACTCGTGATTGCTGCCCACTTCTCCCAGGAAGTCAAAGAAAGCCATGGAACACTTTGAAAAGTACTATGCTTGACTCATTGGATCTAGTGGTCCACTTGGTTGTCTTCTGCCACAAATGATTGTGAACCATTTAGGAGTCACCTTTTCAGACTTAAATATCTTCTCAGATATGCTCAAAAAGTATATGTGGGGAGCCACTGCTGAAACCAAGTTTCCATCACTAAACTCAAAATACATGCCTCTGTGCACCAGCCAACTCATGTGCCATGAGCTCAACTAAGCAGTTCCTTGAGCTTGTGGGTCACTATGGCATTCATACACGCATAGAGATCTTGTTCAACTTAGAGCACCTTAACTACCCAGAGTGCAGATATAGTCAACTAACAAAGACTCAGCAACAGGCAACCAAAATGGTCTTAGGAGAGACAATGAAGTCACCTGAGCAGTTCTATCATGAGGAAGAACTCTTATCCTTGTCACAATAGAAGTGTTGCCAGCAACCAGAGCCTTGATTGAACTTGGAGAAGTTTTCTAGAGTCTCAGACTCACTGAAACCTACATCTACTTGGTCCCTTACTGACAATGAAAGGATCCTCACAATCAAATACCACCCTGACAAGTTCGCTGACAAGCCAGCAATCATTGATCAAATTGTTGAGCCAAATAGTTACAATGATGTACTAGGTCTTATGAAATGGTGTCTTACTGAGATGCTTACCAAAGAAGAACTGGTCCTTCTACTATCACCAGGGCAACAACTCACCCTGGATATAGAGTGCACCACAGCCCATCTGTGCATCACAATGCCTCAGATAGAAAACTTATGGAGCCATGGAGAGCTTTTTGGGAAACAATTTGAGAAGCCAAAATCAACTACCCTGTTACCATCAGAACAGCCTCCCTCATGAACTCGTCAAGCTTTGCACAACTGGAAGATAACATTGAGAAGAATAACCTCCTCTGCATTCTGCCTCCTTGTCTGATGACCCTGCTAATCCTGCCATCCTGGAGAGTCCATCATGGAATGAAAAAGGTTTCCACCCATCTCTCTGATCACATTAACTACATGTCAACTGCTGCCAAAGTCAACAAGGCAATGCAAACTAAAGAATACAAGGAAACCCAAGATACATTGTTAGAAGGTGGAAATCCTGAATGAGTCTACATTGATGGAAAACTCACTATAAAAGATATATTTCAAAAGGGGCAGCCCATCTCTACCTAATTGGAGAAAATCCACTGAACCATAAATTCTCTAGATCCTTGCATCATAATTCTGTTCCAGGCAGGAGGAGACTTAATGTGGATGAACAAAGCTGAAATGATTACCTGATACTATGATGTCATGAAGTGCATCAAAATAATCACAATGCTACACACCAGCATCAATGATCCTGAAGAAATGACATTACTGCAAGTGAACAAAAATTGTTCCCTTTTTGTTGACCATGCTATGTGAATTGGATCATTACAGGAAGTTTTCCTCCACTTTTACCCCAACACAAGAATCAGCATGGAGGATGCCCACACCTCTGATGCTGATGCCTTAATGATACTCCTCATTGCCTTCAAGGTTGTACAAATGTTTTTACAACACATTTACTCAGATATTAAACATGTTACAACAAAATTGCCCTATCAGTTCTAGGCTACCAGAGTTAAAGTACTTCAGGCTACACAGTGAAACTGTCACACAATGGGAGGTGCTCATGCAAGTAAGTCAGTGATCATATTATGCAGAGGTTTCATCTTGGGATGGTGTGCTGGCAAAAGAAATGGTGGAAGAAGCCCAAAAGTTCTTGTGTGGTCCTACCAAATTTAACTGTGAAATGGGGGGGGGCATGTAGAGGGCCCTTTATTTTATTTTTTGGCACTCTCTTTGATCAATTTGGTGCTATTGCAATTATTAATTTAGTTTTTTTTATTGATTTTTAGTATTTTGAACTTAGGTTTCAAATTTGTTATAATTGTCCCCTTGATTAAAGTGTACATGTAAATTACTTGTTAAATTTGTGAGGGAATTAAGTGAATTTTGTAAAATGGTAAATATTTACCTTTTCCTCTGTATAAAATAGGGAACTCATTGTTGCAATTGTCAAATAAATTTTGTTCTCACTGGATAATGTTTGCTTCTCTACTTACCTTATATTACTAACCCTTTTTAGCATCTTTATTAATATGATAAGTGTCTGCTCATAAGATCTGGCAATAATGTGGGAGGAACTCTGCTGTGCCTGGAGCAATAAATCACTCCTTGACAGATGTGAGCCCATATTGTGGTCACTTTAAGGCTACACATAGGTATAGGGAATAAAAGAACTGTATATTTGATTGATCATACATGCACTTAACAACACACTATGCAAATATAATATATGATTGGCATATGTGAATATGTGGTAACTACATGCTATTATATCTTATTACATGAGCTGAGATAACAAGAACACTGAGCTAAATTTGTTTTGTTGAGCTAGAAATTAAATTTGAGAAACACAATTAGCACCTTGGCTGGTAAGAATGGTTTCTAATGATTTGGCTTTGGTGTGATGCCATGTAAATTGGTTGCTAGCTGGAATGCCTTCTTGGAAATGGTTTTGGTTCATTTTTCTACAGTGAAATTGGCAAACTACCAATCTTCATTTGTTTTGTTAGAGTACGGGCCACTCTCAGCAATGGTAATTTCTTGCAACCTTGAGCTTGCTAGATGAGCCCCATGATTCTACAATATTAATGTACTTAGTGAATGAAATCATTAATTTCCAAACTTTTTTCAGAGTAGCATTTATAGATTCAAGTTTTGAATTAGTACATCATGCACAATTGTAAACAGAAAAAATATTGATGCTAATCATCATTCAATTTGAGAAGGAATCCAAAACATCAAGTAATAAAAATGAAATTACTAGGCTTACATTGTCAGAGAATAATTACTAAAGTTAATCACCATTTGATTGAATTGAGATTCAAGGAGTAAATATTGTGAATCAAAATCTGTTTCACAACTGGTCAGGTTCTCTACTTGCTAAGCATTATTGCCATTCTCTAGTTATGATGTTAGTAGCAGTTTAACTAATATAATAGAGATCCTCACAGAGGGATCTACCTCAGGAATTTAAGAGCAAAGTCCCACACCACCACCTAAACTTGCATATTTGTATAATATAATAATATTTATACTGATACATATACTTAAGTTTACAAAATTTTAATAAATTCATAATATTTTTTTGAGTATTTCTAAAGACAATGTTATGATTCAATTGTTTCATCATCATCTCTTTTGAATGCAAACACTTTTTCAAAGGTTGTTTAAAATTATTATATGTATAGTAAAAAAATTTTAAAATGAGTGAAAATGGACAGGTGTTAGCATTCCCCTTGGAGTATGTGATTTTATAAGTGGGGGGGAGGGGGCTCAGCACCCTTCATAAGCATCTTTTTGTTAAATAGGTATTGAAGTACCTGGAATCTGAAAAATTCAAACTCAAATGATTTGATTCAATCAATTTAACATTTATACTTAAACTCTATCAAAAATTGACATTAAATTTTTGTCATAAATCAATTACTTTAATTGTCATGCTTCTGAATTTAAATTAAAATTTTAAAAATACTCACTGAAACTCAAAGCATGACAACTCAAAATTGGAATTAGTAACTTGAGTTGAATCTAAGGAATTTAGTTTTATGATTGTCACTTTTTCCCTTATCCAAATCTATAACCTTCCAAATGCATTTTTAGTGGACACTTTTTTCAAAGGGATAAGTTGTAAATAAGAAATACATTAAGTATTTGTGCGATTTTGAAATGTGAAACAGTACAAAAGTTATTTTGTGAATTTGGCATAAACCATTTTCTCAAAATAGCTTAAAATATTGTTTGGCTCATCCTATTACATAATGTCTCACATTGAGAATTTGAATTCGTTCTCTACGCCATTCTCGATTGTTGGATGGTTCACATGTATTTAATTTGTTATTAACGCTTTTGAATTTATTAAAATCATTTCAAACATTATGTCACATGAGTTGTCAAAAGGTTTGCGGCTTTTGCCGCTTTATTATGTCTTTGTCATATCACTTAGTTTAATTAAGCATGCATATCAGATTGAATATATTTCATGTTGAAAATATCTAAATGAGGCATCGTTTAGCAGCATACTTACATATTCTGTTTTAAACATATAAAAATTTTCGGTAAGTTTTGCGCATTTCTTTAAAATCCAAATCTAATGTAAAATGTCAATAAAATACTTCTTTTATTGCATGACACTAATTCACTAGTAGTGAAATTTCTTTGATGTTTTTTGCCGATATCTGCTTTTAATTTGTTTCGAAATGTTTATTCGAATACTCTAAAATTTCAAAATTTAATATATTAACATTATTTTCTCCAAGTAATGGGGGACTTTCACCCAAAATTAAAAACTGCTAAAATGCTACTATATAGATGAATAATAAAATAGAAAATTTCGTATAGTAGGCGACCAGGGTTTCACAATTATTTATCTTTGAGATATTCAGTATTAAACTCTAATTTTTGCTGTGGTGTCAGAAGACCTAAATGAACATTCCCACGAAATTCTAGGCAACATACAGATTTCTTTATAAAAGTTTTTTTATCATATGTTGACATTTATTGAGTTTTTAAGGTCATCCAAATTTGGTGGGTTTTATCCATACTATATTGCTTAAGTATGCATGGGAAATTTTCAATTAGGTCGGCTGACATACCAAAATGTTAATTTAAATGCTGAATATTTTGAAAATATTTAATTTTTAAACCCTGGTCGACTACTATAGGGACTTTTCTATTGATTATTCATCAATATAGTAGCATTCTGACAGTTTTAATTTTGAGTGAAAGTCCCCATTTTAAAAATTGTTGAGAACGCTTATAAAAAGTAGATTTTTTGCTGTTATCAATCTAATATCGTTTTGAAATAATAACTGGCATTTTTTAATAGTGTTTAATTAATTAGTTTTTATGTGTTTCTCCTCATGTTTTTAAAATTATCAATTCAAGAAGCAATGAGCCAAAGTCGGTAACTCCGGACGCGCTTTTATGAAGTGAGAATAGCGTTTTCCACTTTTACGTATTACAAGGCAATTTCTATGTATACTTTATTCATTAATGAGACCTCGAATTCATTTATTTAACTAACCCAGTGATGTCCTCTCGCAGTATGTAATTTTATGAAATATTTAATAAAATAATTTGATGTTGCAATTGCTTTTACATTGACGGCTACAAAAAATAAGCTTTATAATGCAAGTATGTAATTTTACATAATTTATGTTTTTAGTTGCAAATTGTTTAAAATTTATGTATCAACTGAAACCCTATTTTCTGAATGTTTGACTTTCTGATGATTGCATTTCCATTTCGATCAATTGATCAAACAACCTAGGTACTGATTGTTTTGTCCTGAACCTGATTTGCGACTCCTCAATCCTGATCTGACCTGATTAATACTAATAGATCTAAAAGTCCTGGCCTCACTCAACACTAATACATAGTAAGTTAACTACCATCATATACTCAAATTTTTTTGCCGATTGTTCTTTCGATCAAACATAGAATATGTATGCGTTTCCAATGTGTTATTAACTTGCTGATTCCAAGTATGACTCATGTGTTTTTGAAAATATAAAGTGGTGCTTCCAATCTTAAATATAATTTATATATAAATTTTTGATTTAATTGTATCCATTCAATTCAGTATGAACATAAAAGACATTTTTTATTGTTTTCAAAAGGTGATAAACATATTATTTTAAACAAATAAATTCCATCTTATCTCCATTTGTATTTTCAACTTATGTTGACTTTATAATACTGTAGTAATACGTGTATCTTTTGGAAACAATTTATAACAATTTATGTGTATATTTAAGATAAAATGGGTTGCGCATGTTGTAAAAGAAAATCAGAATACGAAGTGTTGGAGGACGAGGAAAATATTACAGGGTTATCTGGATCGAAAGAGGAGCAGCAGCCTGCCCCCGTCGAAGAGGAAAAGCATTTGTTAGATAACATTTTGAAACATACTGTTCATCAAGTTGTTGATGTATCAATTATAAACGGACAGAATTCGATTCCTACGGATTATATTGAACGAGCCAATAGATACAAAGACGTCTTCAATGGTCAGCACGTGTTTGGTAATAAATGCTTTGAAAAACCTACTCTGCAACCGTCCAAACGACCAATAGAAGAGGAGCTAGCTCAGCCTCCTATTCGTAAAACTGATATTGCAAATTTAAATAACTTTGCAGACGATATTCAAAATGCCATTCAAACACAGGCTTCCTTCGATGACTCCAACTGTGGTAGTTTATTGATGAAGTTCGATTTGCCGTCTACTTGATGTTGGTAGTGCTTCAATACGTAATGGTGCTTTTTAGCTTAGTATAAATTTTATATTTTGCTATGTTTATTCATATAATTGTTGTATTTTTTTATCATTATTCGCACATAAATAAATTTTGAATTGTTTTTTAAACTGGTTGTTCCTGATTGATTTAAGTTGCATATCATAGGTAGACATTCGGCAGTTCTTCTATTCGAGGTTAAGTAATAATTTAAGTGGTTTGCTCAATTCTGCAACAAATTTGTATATGTACAATTCGTCAAAATGGTTGAAAATCTTAAATTCATCTGAAATGTCGAAGCAAGCCAATTAGATATTTTAAATGATTTACATGGTTCTGCCTTTGCTTATCTTAGTTTCGATATCTTTGCAGCATGTCAAAAGAAATCGGTGACCATGGTGATTCTTCCAACTCGGATCTCAAATGGCTTTGTCGAACAGGACTGATCCTGAAAGACCATGGATTAGAGAAACTCCAGAATAGTCATGTATTAGTGGTTGGCTTAGGAGGAGTTGGTTCCTTTGCTGCGGAAGCTCTTGCACGAAGTGGTATTGGTGAAATCACTATTGTGGATGGTGACTCAGTTGATCCTAGTAATCGAAATAGACAGCTTTGTGCTTTATCAACCACTCATGGTTTATTGAAGGTGCATTCTTTTAACTTAGACTGGAATATTACCTACTATATATCTAAATTTTCTTGAATACAATTACTATTGATAACAAACTTTTTTATTTTACTTTTGATTATTTAGCAAATGTTGTTGTTTTTGTCAGCATTCTTGAAATTTCATGTAAAACAGTTTATTGCAACATGTTCAACATTCTTTGTTTTTTAAACTATTTCATTTCATAAAGTTAAAACACTACTACGCAAAGATAACTCAAGTGTACTCGTCTCAAACGTTCATATGATTATATCAATTCTTCCGTTGTTAAGTTTGTCATATCTGCATTTTTTGATATTCCTATCAAAACCTCGAATGTGTGTCATTGTTAAATTTGTCATGTCTTAATTTATTTGCCGTGCATGACGATTTAGTTTTAACTGTTCTTACGTAAATGTTCTTGGGGAGTGCTTCAGTAAGCGCCTATTGCGCGACACACTGCAGTAATTTAAGGCCGCTTCAACGCTTTGCCTCCTTACACGTTTTTATTCGTAGAAAAGAGTTTTTTCAATATTTTGACTGCTTTGGTACAACCGGAATAATAAATTTAATTTTTTCTGGTCTCTTGGACAATTCTATGTGTAAAAATGTTTGTAGTTTGGTATTTTTTTTTAACAAACTCCTATTCCATTGATCAGAATGTATTAAGCCTTGTTTTATATTTGTAGGCAGATGTAATGGAAGAACGAATGCTTGCTATCAACCCTACATTACGATTGAACAAACGAGTTGAATTTTTGACACCCGAAAAAGTCAAGGAGCTTATATCTTCAGCCAAATTCGATTTCGTTTTAGACTGCATTGACAGCATATCACCCAAATGCCGCTTGATTGCTGAATGTATATTTAAAAAGCGTCCTTTTATTAGCTCAATGGGTGCTGGTGGTTGTGTCGATCCTTCCAACATAAAGTACGCTAAACTATCTCGTACTGAGTTCTGTCCGTTAGCTGGCGCTGTGCGTTCTGGTTTGAAATTAATTGGAGTAAATCATTTTAAGAAAATCAGAATTGTTTATTGCAAGGAACCTCGAATAGAGGTATGATTTTTGTTTCAAGATATATACGAAATTCTAGTGGGTTTTGCAGAATAGTAGTTCACACACACCGTTACTATACATCATGTACATGCGTTTATTTTGAAATTTGTTCCTTTTAATATGATTTTATTTCGTACTTTTTACACATTATTATTATGGGATTCTATCCAACTTCTTTCAAATCAGAATATGCCTTTTTCGTGTTTGTCTTTTTTGTTGTTTTCTGTTAGTTACTACAGAAATTCTGGAATAATCTTTTCCCGTTACAATGAAATATTTCATGTTTTAAGTTGATGTTCATTACCGCCGTCTATAAGTTGTTACTCCTCGTTTGTATTTAGGATTCTTTGATGCTAACTGATGGCAGTAACTTCAAAAAATCTGCATATGGCACAATGTCCTACATGCCTGCCATATTCGGACTTTACATGTCTTCATTTGCAATCAGAAAACTTACGGGCATTGATGAAGAGCGTTTCATACGAAATGCAAAACCCAAGTAACAGGATTTTCTTTGCGGATTTTAATTTATTTGTAATTTAAGATGTTTGTATTTCTCAATGCCGTTTATGACATTCGATCTGACAATTCCTATTTTTAATAATCATAATACAAAATAGAAACATTTTTTACGTACAAAGGTCGATATAGTTAAAAAAATAATTAAAATATTTTGCATTAAAATATAGAATTTGAGTTTATGAACATTACATTATTAATTTCTACAAATATTCTATATAAATGGAATGTCATAGAAGATGTAAATTGATTTTCAATGCAGTGAAGTAACGTTATATTTTATTCGTGTTTGATAATCCTTTTCTGTTAATTAATTGTGATGATAACGGATGTTAAGTTGCATTGATTTCCTTAAGGAGTTAGTGTGTTAGGCTCATTTCCTATCCGGTTGGCTAGCCATTGGTTTTAATTCATAGGATAATACCTTTAACCGTTGGGTACATTTTGCTGGCGGAAGTGAGCAAAAACGGTTCATTTGTTATTGACAGCTGTCATTAAGATTTCGCATCCTGTAAACTTCAAGTCTTTAAATTGTAGTTGTAAATAATTTTGAAATATAGCAACCGATATATACATCAATGCCTCTTTTTAGGAATATTTTGTCAAATTCAAGGACTATCAACTCCCTGGAGGGAGTCTATCAACTTGTCTTCATTTTTTGCAAACTTTAATTTTATTCACTTCAATATTTAAAATAATGCATGAAATAAAATACGTTCATAATTGAATACTAAAGAATTTCCGTGCGACATTTTTATTGCACAAGATTAATTAATTGTTCTTTATTTCAGAGAGGAGCCTGGTCTGTTTCAGCCTCTGAAAGGGCAATCAGAAGTGTTTTTAAAAATTTTCGAGATCGCATTTAGAGGATGTCTATTATTCTCAGATTGTCCAAAATAATTGTGTGAAAATTTAAGGGACTTTGTGCAAAGAATATAGTAGGATTACGTATTACTAACTCATGGAATTGTCATTCCTTGTTTTACAAGGCATAAATAATATTCCCGCGGTACCTTGTTTGAAAATGAAAAAGCATGATATAATAACCAGAATTTTTTAATAAAATGCAAAATTGTGAATTTTGTGATGCTGAATTTTGGTCCCCTACGCAACATATTTTAGATTCTACACAACACAGCATATTTTGTTGTGCACTCAAAGACATGCATAATTACAAGTTGTCTTTCCGTTAATATTTTTGGCAATTAGGTGAGCGATCTAATTAACCATAATATAAAAAACGGAAAATTATTTATTAAAACAAATATGCACTGTAACAAATAAACTATCATCATTTGTAAATGTAGTTAGTTCTTTAGAAACCTAAAATGTATAATGAAACAAACTATTTGCATATGTTAAAATTGAAAATCATCTTTGAATATAAAATAACAACAAAGTACCATGTTGTTTAACAATTTTATTCCGCTGGTTTAGTCTTTGCGCATAGGTTTGCTGCAAATGATTTGCTCTTCTTGATTTTTAACAAATGATTTAATCATTTTATTGTGATTAATAAGTTTTGCATTCGAAAATTTCTGACTACATCACATTTACAGTACATTGTTACGACATTGGTTCTTTTTTTATTAATTGCTTACACCTAAAATTGCCTGCAAACACGGCCATAGATCAGTAAAAATGTTCATTCTTCATAGGGAGAGCCATGATTTTTCCCAAAAATTGTTTTTGCTATTGTTATTATTTAGAAACTGAATGGATACCGGAAATAATAAGTATAAGAATAGCAGATACAAACACATTGTTTTACAAAATTTGAGGAATATATTTGGAGAACAATCTTATAGGGATATTTGCAAAAGTACATAGATGAAGGCATTTACATAGCTCTTTGGGTCTCATTTTTCTTAGTAGCGCATTGGGTAATGCATAACAATATAATTTTTTGTTCTTCTACCTTTTTGTTTTTCTCATGCATTTAGAAATCTTACAGTTATTAAGCCTTCAATTTTACTCTTAAATCAATGAGTGCAATGGAAGGAATCCACCAAAGCAACACCATCTTCCAATTTAAAATTGTTTAGTAAATGAACTCTTAGAAAAACAAAAATGATTTTTTCAAAACTTCAAATGCTGTTGTGAAATTATAAGGGGCATTATGTCTCCGAAATATATATTTTGGAAAAACTAAAAAACAAAAAATATGTATTGCAATGTGGACTGCATAACCTTAATCGAAAATTACAGAAATATATATAATATATATAAATTTTTAGATTATTGATGATTAATTGGTCGAAATATACGCAATTAGACATTTCTACTTACTGTGATTTAAAGCTTCCATGCATTTTTAATCATAAGATAAAAGTATGCATCGTTGTCTATGGAAGCACTGATGCCAGAGTAGTAATTGAGAAATTCTTCAAACGTTACCTAAATATTTATGTGATGTCTGTACATCTAGGTAAAATCTATTGATTAAATAACCTCCTGCACAATGAATTGAAAAAAGTGATGTTTTACAATATTTGGATCCTCAAAAATTTCATTGATGTTCGAAAGCTTGCAAATTGCTTTGGATTTCTAAACCTATAGAATAATATAAATTGTATGTTGCAAAGTACATGTAAATTAATTGTTACGAATTTTTTGCCTTTGCATTTTAATTGGAAAGCTGCTGTTCGATTGTGCGCCAAATCTTAGTATATGCTTTTGGGAGTTGAAGTTATTTAAACTTAAGTTTCTTAATAAGAGGCTGTCGAAATTTGCCGTCTGCAAAATTAAATATACACCTTGTAAGTTATGTGGAATCTGAGTATGTTTGGGTTTGCTGGAGTACAAAAATCCAAATAGTTGCCACCATATGTTAATTTGTGCTTGGACGTGAACGTTCAATGAATGATCTTTGTAATGTTATTAAAAACGACGACATCACATTATTCAATTTATATTTAAATATTTTGAAAAAAATATTACTCTGCACTAAGACACTGTTGGTGACATTCAAGAAAGTATTGCATACTTACAAGTAAATATTGATCCCTTGGAAAATTGCATTGTTCAGACGAAAGCCAACTCTAACCTTAAAGTTCGCTATTATTCTCAATATGTTGACGATGTTTGTAATATCATGATGTTAAGTTTATCTTTCTATGACTAAATTTTATACATTTTTCAATTCAATCATAGATTGTCACTTAATTTCTTGTATTGAAAGAAAAATGCAGATAAATTTCAACTTATAAGTCAAGAATTCAAACCTACTTACGTACAAAAAATCAAAATCCTTTTTTAAATTGATATTATATTAGTGATAACAATAATCGAATTCCTGGAATTTCTAGGGAAAATTTCTTCATCATAGTTAATGGAAAAGTGCAACTAAGTTCAAAATTAATATATTCGAACATCTAATGAGATTGAAAGCATTTCCAAACGCATATTTCAAATTTAATGGAACAGTTACGGAAAATACATTGGACTATTAGAAATGCAAAATAAATAGTAGGAAGAATTTTTTATCTAAATGTCAGATTAAGATTAAAACTACTTTTACTCAGTTATACAATAAACAATATAATTTCAATAATAAGCAATTACCCATGTAGACATATTTAAAAAATTTTTGCATATTGCATTGTTTACTGATATGCAATTATCATTTGCATTTTGTACTTAATTATAATCAGTGGGAGTATACATGTCACTTACACAAATACTAAGAAGGGGAATCAGAATTGTTCCTTTATTTACATCATTCTTAACGAGCAGCTAATTAGAAAAACATTGACTTCAATAACTAGTTACCAAAAGCATATTATTGCAGAAAAATCTAAAAGAAGTTTCTGAATTAGTGTGTTATGGTTAATGGAATAAAATTTTTTTTTGAGGATTTAGACACAAATCCATCGCAATCGAGTGATAATACTAGTTGCTCATGTTCAATAACACTTAGATGTACATTATTTGAGGATTTTGTTTTGCAAGATCCCCATAGGATATATGACGATAGAATGTGTCTAAATTTCTGTTCTTTGATCTGAGTTACTTTATAAAGCTGAATGCAAATATTTGTAAAGTCAAATTGCCATCTAAATTTGTCGAGAAATTTTAGAATACGGAGAATCGATCCCGACATGCTAATAAAAATTTAGTTAAAGCACCGTGTTTTAAAGTTATTGTTTAAGAAATTAAGATAGCTGTCCATTAAACAAAGCGTTCCATTCAAAGTCTAACAAGAAAAAAGTCTTTTTATCACCACATCATTACATCCCCGAGCTGAAAAATGCAATGAATATCTAAGCAAGCAGATTTTTCTTGAGAAACATGTTCTTCATCCGCGTTTTTTTCAAAACAAAGTGCATTGCTCGACAACAAGAAGTTTATATGCTGTTGTTTTTTAGATGTTTTTCATGTCTAAGAATATAGACATGATTAATTTTAATTACAATGACCCAGTGGCGTGACAGTTTTATGAATTTTGTTCTCCAACATGAAACAACCTTAAATATAAATAACCTAGACGTTTTTACAATTCGTGATAACTTCGATAAAATTATTAGTCGCGCATAACTCGTGAAATCATAAAAATATTTAACATCACCACTGAATAAGGAATTGTCTCCTTTTCACCTTCATCTTTTATTAGTGCCTGGTTGCGCACCCAGGTCTATTGAAGAAAAACAAAGTAGGTAAGACTAGTTGCTACTGTCAGGTGCTTTAGACCACTTTATTATATTAACATTAGGTATGGGAAGAATGTGAATGATTTTGCAAAAATAGGATTTTTCATTGAAGAAAACTTCATATTTTAATCTACTTCAAACACATGAATATTTTTTATAAAAAATTTTCACCGTAACGTCGCAACACACCTACCCAAGATTCCCCAATCTCATAAATAGCCAGGAAGAAATCATTAGGGAAAGTGAACAAAATGATTGGGGACGGAAGACACAATACGTTTTTTGTGGTTAACAACATTGAAGCAATTTTACCTACTTAGTGCGACAAAGGTTTACCGATATATTGTAGAATTTGTAGACAACTATGGAATTGAAAAATTTTGCCTAACCATTCTCCCAAAATTATAGTATCAATAATTTTACCTTGCCATTAGGATCATCTTGCTCGAATGTATGCAACCATTCTTTGAAACATCTTTCTGCGTTCCATTCACCACTTTTGTACCTTGGATGGGTTTTGGCATCATAGAAATGTTTCATGTCGTTTATATCCATTACATCGTTATTGTCGCGATTTATCTTACTAAATGCTTTGCGAACAGCATCCAAACGAAAATCACTCATTGGTGGCTAAAACATGTGGTAAAGAACAATTTCCAAAAAACTACACTTGAGATGTCTAGATTAAGAATAATTTCTAAGAATTTCTTATGCGCTCTTTTAGGATACGCTGGCACCTAATTTAATAAAAATTAATGTTGAAAATAATAATAATTATTATAATAGTAGCATACCAATATTAGAAAACATAATGATCCCTATAAACCAAGATTTATTACATTAGTAGAATTTTACAAAGAAAATTAATTGGAACAAAGCGAAAGGTCATTGTGAATTTCCTCCTTGGTTATTAAAAGGTGCCTTGTGTATTTTATTGAGACCTTTGTGTGACTTATTTAATCAATGCTTGGCAGAATCAACTTACCCTGATTACTTAAAAATTGCTAAAGTTACACCAATATATAAAAAGGGAAGAAAAGATCTTGCAGAAAATTACCGACCAATTTCAGTATTAACAATAATTAATAAAATATTTGAAAAATTATTATTCAACCAAATTAACCTATATGTGGAACAAAATGAATTAATATCAAAACATCAGTTTGGATTTCAAAAAGATACCTCTACAAATGATGCCTTACTTTATGCTGTTGAAGACTGGAGATCAAAACTAGATAGGAATGAAAAAATATATATAACATCATTAGATATTTCTAAGGCATTTAATTCAATAAACCATTCTATTTTATTGGAAAAGTTAAAGCAGATTTATAACTTTAGTGATTCATTAATAGAATTATTAAATAGTTACTTAAGTAATAGATATCAGTATGTGAAACTCAACGAAGAAATATCAAATTCATTAGAAATAAACCATGGAGTACCACAAGGATCAGTACTGGGTCCATTACTATTTAAGTTATATGTAAATGATATGGATCAGCACATTAATAGTAATCATGTACAATTTGCAGATGATACTCTTATTTATTGTAATGATATTTTAAATTTACAGGAAAATGTTGAAAAATTGCAATCATTCTTTAATAATAATTTGTTAAAATTAAATATTGAAAAAACTATATTTATGGTAATTAAGAATAGAAGAAATGAATCAACATTAGAAAGTATTAAGATATGTAACAACATCATTCACGAATCACCAAAAATGAAATATTTGGGAGTAGTAATTGATAATAAATTGAATTTTGAAGACGAGGCAAACAACATCATAAAGAAAATGGCGTATGGTATAAGATCAATTCAAAAAATTGGAAAGTTTATACCAATAGAATGGAAGGTAATACTCTTTCGATCACTTGTTTTATCCCATTTCTTGTACTCATCTTGTTTATTAACGAACTTAAATAAAAAGGCAAAATCGAAATTAGAGAAAGTATTTAAATGGGGAATAAACATAATTAGCAACAAAAATAAAAAAGAAATAATGTGTAAATATCATCTAAGATCATTAGAAGCTCTTCAAAATATTAGATGTTTATCGATATTTTGGAAAAGAAAATCGAACATTTCTAATCATTTAAATCAAAGAACAATTACATTTGGTAAAACTAAGTATAATAGAAAAGTAATGAAGAACGGATTCCTAAATTATTCAATATCACTATGGAACAAACTGGATTACAGTACAAGAAGTGAAAAAAATTTTACAATATTTAAGAAGAAGTTGAAAAACATGATTACACAACAAAATATCAATTATCTGACTAATTATAGAATAAGATGTGCAACTCAAGAACAATAAGTAAAAATATTTTTTAAATTATATGTAATTTGTAAACGTAACCAAGAAACAAACATTTACTGACATAACTAAGCACATATGAAGAAAGTTGCATTATTTATGTTCTTAATAAGTTTGTAAACTTAATACATGTATATGTACATGAGAACTTAAATATATGTTGTTGTTGTTGTTGTTGTTGTTATATTAATAATCATGATAATAAGAGAATGTAGGCATTGACATGAAGAAGAAAAGGCGACAAGAAGATAAGGGAAACAGAAAGCCATCATGGGAGAGGAGAATTGAGAATAAAGTGGCAAAGATTAGGCGGCAAATAGGGAAGATCAGGACAAGTAAGGCAGTGCAGGACAGATGCAGGGTAGGTAAAGGGAAGACAATAGAAACTGCTAGAGAAGAGCTTAAGCAGAGATTAGTTGCAGAAGCTGAGAAACTGAGAAAGTATAGGGCAAGGGCAAAGCAAGCAAGAGACAATATGAAGTTTGAGACCCAAGAAGGAAGATTCTACAAAGAACTAGATGCAGGAGAAAAGGCTACAGCTAGAGCAGGCGAAGATGCAGTAAGGTTCTGGGAGAATATATGGGGAAGTGCGGGACCAGAGATAGAGAATGTACAGATACAGAAAGAAGCCAGGCAAGAAGAAGAAGTAATCACAACTGTAAGGCTGAAGGAGGCTCTAAAGAAGATGAAGAACTGGAAGGCGCCAGGCAGAGATGAGGTACATGGGTATTGGCTGAAGAAGTTCACAAGTGTTCATGAGAGACTAGCAGCAGCATTGGAGGAGTGTGTGGTGAGTGGGTGTCCAGAGTGGATGGTAGTGGGAAGGACATTTCTGATACAGAAGGACCCAAAGAAAGGTAGTGAGGCAAGCAACTTCAGACCAATAACATGTCTGCCAACAACATGGAAATTGCTAACTTCAGTGATGTCAAATAGGCTGGCATGTTACTTAGAACAGAATAGGTTGATACCAGAGGAGCAGAAGGGATGTAGGACAAAGACGAGAGGATGCAAAGACCAGTTGTTGATAGACCAGGCAGTGGTGGAGAATTGTAGAAGAAGAAAGACGAACTTAGCAATGGCATGGATAGATTACAGGAAGGCATATGACAGCATTTCACATAGGTGGGTATTGAGGACGCTAGAGGCCAATGGAGTTTCACGGAAATGGGTTGAGTTTCTAGAGAGGGAGATGGCAAAGTGGCAGACTGAGATAGATGGGCATAGGTTGAGGTTTAGGCGAGGCATATTCCAGGGAGACAGCTTAGCACCACTACTGTTTGTAGTTAGCTTAATCCCTATCACAGAAAAGTTAAAGGAGACAGGTATATGGCATAAGATGGAGAAGAATGGTAGAGCAGTGAGTCAACTGTGGTACATGGACGACCTGAAGATGTATGCTAGTTCAAGGAAGATGTTGCAGAAGCAAGTGGAGACATTGGAGAAGGCAAGCAGAGATTCAGGGTTGGAGTTTGGATTAGNACATGGACGACCTGAAGATGTATGCTAGTTCTAGGAAGATGTTTCAGAAGCAAGTAGAGACATTGGAGAAAGTAAGCAGAAATTCTGGGTTGGAATTGGTATTAGGAAAGTGTGCAACAGTGACAATGCCCAGAGGCAAGTTTTTGGATGGGGAGGGTTTGAGGACAAGCAGTGGTGATAAGATTGAGGAAGTCAAAGAGGGGTACAAGTACTTAGGTGTTATAGAGAAAGATAGAACAGATCACGAGGAAATGAAGATGAGGCTAAGGAAAGAATACAAGAGGAGAATAAGGAAGGTACTACAGAAGTCAGCATTGAATGGGCAGAACAGCATAAAGGCAATTAATACGTGGGCAATACCAGTGTTGAGATATTCCGCAGGAATAGTTAGGTGGAATAAGAATGAACTGAGGGAATTAGACAGGGAGACAAGGAAGATACTAGCAGCAGAGAGAGCATTCAACCTCAATGGAGATGTAGATAGGCTGTACATGGCAAGGCATAAGGGAGGGAAAGGGCTGCTAAGTGTGGAAGAAACTGTAGAAGCAGAAGCACTAGGGCTAAAGGAATATGTAGAAGAGCAACCTAAGGGGTCCCTACTAGAGGTCACTAAGGAGTTAAAGAAGATAAGAACTGAGAGTGAAGGAAAGAAGATATACCAGAGTAGGATGGAATCAGAGAGACAAACAAGGTATAGGCAGAAGGCAATGCATGGAGAATACTGGAGGAACACAGAAAAATGTTACAGAGAAGAAAGCAACAAGTGGTTAAAGAAGGCAGGACTAAAAAGAGAAACAGAAGCACNCAGGAGACAAGTGGTATGAGCACAAGCCACAGGGAGTCATAGAAAATGAGAAGGTTAAAATGCTGTGGGACTTCAACATCCAGACAAGCAAGGTGATAGAAAGCCGCAGACCAGACATAGTAGTGGTAGACAAAGAGAAAAGATTGGTAACCGTGGTAGACATAGCAGTATTTAAGGTCAGGAATGTAGAAAGCAAGGCGAAAGAGAAGATAAGATAAGATATCTTATCTTATCTTATCTTATCTTAAGAGAAGATAGACAAGTACAGGGAGTTGGCAGAAGAAATAGCATGGCTGTGGAAGTTAAAGAAGGTTGAAGTGATCCCGGTAGTAGTAGGAGCACTAGGAGCAGCGAGTAGGAAACATAAGAGATACTGGGAGGAGTTAGCAGTACCAAACTGGGGAGGAGCAGCAGTACAGAAGGCAGCATTGTTAGGAACAGCTAGAGTTCTGAGGAAAGCTCTCAGACTCCCTGGGAACTGGTGAGTTCCTCAAGCTCAGAGGGATACCAGCATGAAGCTGTGAGAAGTACGAACAATAATTGGAGTCAAAGGAAATTTTTATCTGTAACATATCAAATCTATAGCTACAAACTACAAGCTGCATTATTTTGTAATTTAGATAATCCCTTGTAAAAATGGATTTAAAATGATTAGTTTTAAAGTGATTTTACATATATAGATGTGGAGAGCATCGTCACTGCATGATTCGAAGAATAAGGATTTGAAACATAAGTCTGAATTTGTTGTGAAGTAGTCGATTAAGTTGTTATTTCGCGTGGAAGAATCAGTATTTACACAATCAAAAATCGTATGTGGCACGAAATTCTATTAATGATATTTTTTCAAGATTATTTAAATAATATATGTTATGGCATGGCGAGCTATAAACAGGCCATGGTTAAGGTCACCAAATATATTTATAGAATAATAGGAGGTAATATATTTCAGAAATTTCATTTGCCAAAAAAATTTAAATAATAGTCAACTCACTGATTAAAAACCAACCCCCTTGAATATCTTTTATTAACAAGCAAAATCAAAATTTGTAAGAAATTATTCTTGCTTAAAATATGACTTTGTGTTATTCACTGTTTGATAATAATCTACATATTTAATTTGCTCCTCTTCAATAGGTAAGCAGAGGATCAACTCCAATGAGAAGGTTCAGGACAAGTTTTCACACCACTGTAAACTAAAATGTTAAAAATTTCTTCTTTTAATGAAGCAGTGTACAATGTTTTGAGCAAAATATGCTTCTTTGTTTTATATTAAAGCAATATTAAACTTAAACTACGATGTAGCTAATTTATATATATATATATATATATTTAATATTTCTTTATAAACAGAATATATTCCGTCTCATAAATATTTTGCTCCCTTTAAAGCATCATGACGCTGAAGCAGCTTTTAGTAATTCATTTACATTTAAAAAGTGTGTGAACAATGAACATAGATACTGGCAACAATACTGCAAGTGTCAAGAAAAGACATGCAAAGCAAAGCAGAGTAAAATATAACAAAACAAGAAATATTCACATATATTAATAATTAACTTGATGGCGATGACAATTTCTATGAATATAGTAATATAGATTGTACAATTTATAACCTCAACATTTCAGTTTTTTATATTATGCATGTAAGAATATTTTTTATATCAATCTTATGTTTTTTCATCTACTTATTTATTTGATGCATTTGGGTAGGTAATTCTATATATTTCTGGCTGTGTTTAGAAATGTGTTTTATTATTCGTTCCTTATCCTAATAGGTTCAATTATATGTGTTATTTTGTTTTATTTACGCATTAATTTTACAGGCAGAAAGACATTTTTTCTTAAATGGGACAATATTGTTAATTAAAGGCAAAAGATAAGTGGTGTGAACCTAAGCTCCAGTGAGTCACAGAGAATAAGAAGGTAAAGATATTGTTTCACTTGAGAATACAGACTAACAAAGTGATTGAAGCAAGGACAGATAGATAGGCAGATAGATAGATAGATAGATAGATAGATAGATAGATAGATAGATAGATATATTTTGCTTTAATTTATATAGATCAACTGATAATAAATGCTCGAGTTCAACGATAACTCATAGAAATTGTGGTAGCACTCCATCGTTTATGCACTTGCAGGCACAAGGGAAAATGTTCGTTTGTAAATTACTGATTTGCACAGTGGACTTCTATAAATTTGTCTGGTAGCAGAATGAGGGCTAACTGCGGCTTGAAATTTAACATAAAGTGAATGCGTGGAATCTCTTTGAATTTAGTATTGGTAAATTGCTGACAAAATATACCATTGACTTTGTCCACTAGGAGAGCTCTATCAACTTTAGCTGTCATAGGAAACAATTTTTTCGGTTTTCTTAAGATCCTCCTTTGTTTTTCTGTAAGAGCGGGAACCCATATTTCAGCTCCGTGTAGGTACAACGGGATTGTATATGAGCTGAATATAGTGATTCTGCTTTCGTGTTTAAGAAATTGCAATACAAATATTTACTTTTATAATATAATTAAGCCTTTTAACATGATAGTCCAGTGCAAATTATTTCCAATTATCAAGCCAAGATATTTAACTTGTTTCACATTTGGAACCTTTTCGTTCATAATTGAAACAGAATTTGAAATGATCTTAAATAACATCTTATCTTTAACATTATGGTGTGCGAACGTTAACTCTTGAGTTTTTTTAGAATTGAAATACAATTATTTCTGTGCTGTTACCTGCGAAACATCTTACAATTTGCACATACATATCGTAATAATCACGGGGATGTTAATTGAAATTGCACATAAAAAGAGTGTATCATTGGAATACTTGGATATATCCATAGTTACTCTATTCAAACCATAAGCATCATGATTTTCATTTTGAATAATTATCAAACGAAATCTTGATGCACTGATTCCAGTTACTCATGTTACTGTACAACCATGCTGCAAACCATGGCGATAATGTTTTCATGCGATTCAATATACTATTCTGCAATACAGTATTGAACGCCGACGAATAGTCTAAAACAGCGCTTTTACAATTGTTGTTTCGTCAGAATTAAGCGCATTTCCAAAAAAATTGATAGTGTATATGAGTGCAGCAATGCTTGACTTATTTTTCTTATAGGCGTATTGGTTGTTGTCACTAGTTTCTACAGCCATCTTTCAAACCAATTTTGTCAAGTGCTCGCGCACATATTGGCGTTACAGTTATAGGTCTAAATTGCTTAAAATTTGTTGGTACTGCATATGATGTTCTAGGAACTGGAGTAACCACAGCTCTTTTGAAGACATCAATGTATGTTACGGTATTAAAACTTTGTTGAAATATGTGTGTATAGGGTGTCTGCAATTGTAACGAAAAATTCTTGAACAGCCAGGCAGGTAAAACGCTTAGACCAAAAGCAGGAGACGAAAAATTCTTGAACAGCCAGGCAGGTAAAACGCTTAGACCAAAAGCAGGAGACGTATTGATCAACATAAATATCCTGTTCACGCCTTCTTTCAAAATTGTTGGTGGCACAATCTCGTCAAGGCGAGGCAACTCAAAACTAACGCCTTCACTAAATCGTCGTTAAAGCGGGTAAAAAAGTAATTCATTTCATCTGCTAGATCTGTAGGTAAATGAATTCGCTCTTCCTTTGGTTTTGTGTGCTTTCTTAGCTCTTTAAACAATTCATCTTTGGTCAGTGACTGTTGAACTTAATTGTCTACCAAGAGCATTTATCTCACGCTGTATGCAGTTTCTTTTGCTATTGTTATTCTTCCTTATAGCTTTGTGCTTAGCCTTTACAAGTAGATTAATACCATTGTCATTCACACGTTCGCTAATATTATATACCTAGGCATTTCTCCCATTGTAACACTGATCCATAATAAAAGAAATATATGACTCGACTACAGCAGCAGTATTGTTCAGATTATCATCATAAAAGACTTCCCAATCAGTAGTTTTAAGTTCGAATTTTAGCTTTTCTAAATCGAAACCATTTGACTGTCGACTATGGTTTATTCTTCGCCGCATCTTATTATGGCAGTTTACTTTAGGAAATATACGACTACTTAAATGATACCTTATATTGGCATTTTCGAGTGGAGCGCCTACATCCATGTTGTATAACGATTTGTCACTCACATAGACTACATCTAACTGTGAAAGATTACGCATAAATGTTGGAACATCCACACAGTTTTCCAATCCAAATCGCTCAATAACACCAAATTGACTTTGATTAGCATCTCCAGCTAGAATGAGAAAACCTCTAGGACACTGGGTAACCACACTTCGTAATTGCTGATTTAGTAGTTTGTTGCACATACTTTTACAATGTCGAGGTGGTAAATAAATGCTAATTAATACAATATTAGTCGTTCGGAAAGGAAAATTTCTCGGCCTGCAACTTAATACAAGACATTCGATATTTTGCTTTGATAAGCATGATACGATTTTTGGCCTGTTATAACAAAATTGTTTGCTTACATAAGCATGCATCATATCCAAAAAAATATAATTAATATTTAAGCTGTTAATTACATGTCACATTTGGGCTAAATGATTATAAATTTAATTACTTTTCAATATGTTAGAAGTGAAAATGTTTGAAAAGTGTCAATCATCGTATAGTTCTTTTCTATTATGATTTGGCGTTTCTCATGTATTACAAAAATAGTATTCCTTTACGTTTATTACTGATGTAATTATATATTTTGATGGAATAATTAACTACTTGTAATGTAATACAGAACTTAATCTTTGTAAATCGAAACTGATATAAATTTACGAACCCGGCAAAAACTTTATAACGACTTTTAAGGACGCCCTTGTCTTGTCATTCCCTGTCTGAGAATTGCTTTGACTATAAACGGAGAAAATAACAAATTGTGGGAATTTTGTAATTTAGACAGAGCAATGACGTATATTTCTTTTAGTAAAAGAACCTACTTACGTCATTTTAAAAATTTCAAACCATTTTAAGCAGTTTGCAAATCATATAATGCAAGCCGACACCGAACTAGGCCATGGCGAACCAAATCGTTTATAAACTGAGTCGCTTGCAACTCTGATATAATATATCAACTGAGGTTGGTACTAAATGATACTTTTTAGGAAAATTGTACTTATTTTTAAGACTTTTTAATGAATCTTAAAGATAGGGATTTTATGAGCTCTGCATCTAAATCTTACACGTATTGCGGTAAGGAATTCGGTGTAACTAATGTATCCGTCTCCATTTTTATCAAATTTTCTGAATAAATCTTCAGCTTCACTGTTACTAAGGAGTAAGCCGAAGTCTCGAATGCCTTTGAAAAATTCTTCTCTGGTTAGACGATCATCTCTGTTGTCATTGAAATTTCGAAAAACTCTAAATGACAAAAGGAGAATATTACAGGCAATCAAAGATAAGAGCTTTAACAGTCACCAAGTGTTCTATTTGAAATGAAAAATTACAGCAATTTATCATATTGATAGGATCAGATATAAATTCATAAATATACAAACATGTATATATATATATATATATATACTGTATATGTATATATACATATGGAGGGAAATTTTATGAATTCCTAGTTCGAAGAGTTGTATTAATGAATGATTCATTCAAAACAATTGTATTTCGAATTCTGTTTGTGAATGCAACCAGACATCGAAATCGTATTATAAGGTGTTAATTTTTTGATGAGTTTAAAAACATCACTTGGTGTTTAAGATAATGAGGAAAGAAGTAATTTCAAAATGAAGTGCTTAATTCTGGAAGAATTTTTCTTTGAAACATTTGCTAAAGGTAATTAATGTATTTGCATAATTTATTTGGCTAATCATAATTATGAATACATGGAAAATTGAATTTTCTGACACGCTGGTAATTACATATTTCTTATGTTTATAGGCAATTTTTGAACTATTGCATTAATGTGAAACTCAAAATTTAGTTTTAAGTTGGACGTTACACATAAGTACTTGGAATTGTATCCAAATTATAATTGAAAACCAGATAATTTATGTAAGATAGCATTATTTTCAAAATATACTAACCACTAGATATATTATACTTGTGTGGTAAATATTGTAGAAAAACTGTGGCTTTGATTCAAATGCATGGTTAATTAAATGTTGTGTATATGCTCCAAACATTAANGGAGAAAATAACAAATTGTGGGAATTTTGTAATTTAGACAGAGCAATGACGTATATTTCTTTTAGTAAAAGAACCTACTTACGTCATTTTAAAAATTTCAAACCATTTTAAGCAGTTTGCAAATCATATAATGCAAGCCGACACCGAACTAGGCCATGGCGAACCAAATCGTTTATAAACTGAGTCGCTTGCAACTCTGATATAATATATCAACTGAGGTTGGTACTAAATGATACTTTTTAGGAAAATTGTACTTATTTTTAAGACTTTTTAATGAATCTTAAAGATAGGGATTTTATGAGCTCTGCATCTAAATCTTACACGTATTGCGGTAAGGAATTCGGTGTAACTAATGTATCCGTCTCCATTTTTATCAAATTTTCTGAATAAATCTTCAGCTTCACTGTTACTAAGGAGTAAGCCGAAGTCTCGAATGCCTTTGAAAAATTCTTCTCTGGTTAGACGATCATCTCTGTTGTCATTGAAATTTCGAAAAACTCTAAATGACAAAAGGAGAATATTACAGGCAATCAAAGATAAGAGCTTTAACAGTCACCAAGTGTTCTATTTGAAATGAAAAATTACAGCAATTTATCATATTGATAGGATCAGATATAAATTCATAAATATACAAACATGTATATATATATATATATATATATACTGTATATGTATATATACATATGGAGGGAAATTTTATGAATTCCTAGTTCGAAGAGTTGTATTAATGAATGATTCATTCAAAACAATTGTATTTCGAATTCTGTTTGTGAATGCAACCAGACATCGAAATCGTATTATAAGGTGTTAATTTTTTGATGAGTTTAAAAACATCACTTGGTGTTTAAGATAATGAGGAAAGAAGTAATTTCAAAATGAAGTGCTTAATTCTGGAAGAATTTTTCTTTGAAACATTTGCTAAAGGTAATTAATGTATTTGCATAATTTATTTGGCTAATCATAATTATGAATACATGGAAAATTGAATTTTCTGACACGCTGGTAATTACATATTTCTTATGTTTATAGGCAATTTTTGAACTATTGCATTAATGTGAAACTCAAAATTTAGTTTTAAGTTGGACGTTACACATAAGTACTTGGAATTGTATCCAAATTATAATTGAAAACCAGATAATTTATGTAAGATAGCATTATTTTCAAAATATACTAACCACTAGATATATTATACTTGTGTGGTAAATATTGTAGAAAAACTGTGGCTTTGATTCAAATGCATGGTTAATTAAATGTTGTGTATATGCTCCAAACATTAATAACTTACATACATTTTTAATTAACATCAACATCTGGAATACAATTTTTTAATGCAAGGTAAATATTGATAAATTGTTAACCTTCCAAAATGTTTGATTCCTATAGCTCCATTTCGAGCAAGGATGTTGAGACGAACGCGTTCAATGAGATCAGGTGTTGTTTTCATTCGGGCAGTTGCCGCTTTCTTCATTTCGAAGTTCAACTCACTGTCTACCATTCTAAATATACAAATAAAAAAATTTGTTGTAAATTAATCAACTCACTGCTACCTATTGTTTTGTAGGTACTAGTTTCCTTTTTCATGGTAATTTATTTCGTGTGATTTTTAAGAAAAATTAAAAACTCCATTAGTTTAGTTTCTCTCCAAAAGATGTAAAACAGGCTGGTCACATAGTACTTTTTAAAGGATAAATCCCTCTTAGGTCACTTGGTGGTTCATTCAATTTCAAAATTATATTTTTGTGGGCCATCACTTACGTCTGCCAGATCGAATTTATATCCTGTATTATCCTTTATTATTCTCTTTATATAAAATCTATGTTGGAATTCAATTTAATATTCAGATTAATGTGTGTATCTGAAGTAATAACTATTTCTTTTCTATACTAGTCTGTACAATATAAGGCATCTAAGGTTTCGCTGAAATATACTATTTTTTTAATAAAAATGACCTGCCTAAAAATTTGATGTATTGGTTTTTAGTATGAGTAAATGTGAGGGCCTTGTATCTGTATTTTAGAGGGCTTTTCTAACCCCTGGGGAGAAACAAAAAATAAAGTGCCGTTACATTGAAAATTTTTTGATCGCAAAAATGGTGTTTACTCACTGCAGCGGAATGAAGCTTGAAAAAAATATTGTGTCTACGTTCTTTAGAGAAATAGAATTAACAATTCCTAGAGTCATTGGTGTCGCCAAATACTTAAATGCATGAGTTTGGCTTCAACTGATACTAGATTAACCCCACTTTGACCGGAATTTTTTACTTTTAAAACTGAGGGGTACTCCAATAGCAATTAATAAAATATAGTTTTTATGAAATAATATGAATATATCTTAAAAAATTATCATAAAATTAATACGACTTTTATTTTTATATATTTTTTGGAAAAGAAAAGAAATGAAGGCCTAATTTTCTTCCAAATTAGAGATCTAACATTATTTATTTAACCCCCACCGAGATAAAGTTAAAGGTGAAATTGAGAATTTTATCAGATGGGACAACAGAGCAAATTATTCAATTGCTTAACTATAAATATTATGTAAAAAATGGCGAAATTTAGCAACATATTATCGCTATTGTGATATATTAAAATCATCATGTTGCGTATGCTATGAACACAAATAAATTCAATTCGCAGCAGCCATAAGTTTACACTCAACATCCAACCCAAGTAATTTGCATGGACTTGGCCTTAAAAGTTGGTTTGGTAATTATGAAAAATGATATACATGTATTTTGGTGCTCCAGAGGATTCAACGTCAAAGAAAAAGAAATGTCTTAGCTACGTTTGCAGAGGATAATTTGTTCTTCCAGTAAAGAAAAATTAATATGATAGTGGGCAGGAACATAGATGTAGTGTAGTTATAGTTAGTTTTCCAGAAACGGCATGATTCTACTTGTCTTCAAATCAATGAAAACACCTTTACTTGATCAACAAGCCTGCCGAGTATCTCAATATTTATGCTGTTCTACCCATTCAATGCTGATTTTGGTAGTACTTTCCGAACTCTCCTCTTGTATGCTTTCCTTAATCTTGTCTTCATTTCCTCATGATGTGTTCTGTCTCTCTCTATCACTCCTAAGTACTTGTAATCTCTCTTGACTTCTTCAAACTTATCCCTACTGCTCCTCCCCAAACTAATTCGTAATATACTTTAATACTGAGAATGTATTGCTGCAGAGATACTGACTAGTTTCCGTTTAAACTTTGCAATGAAGGCTTGTTTTGAAATTTTCTTGCAATTGGCTTATTTTTAACACATCTCACGTTCTTGATTAGTAATAATAACTATGTCATGTAAAATCAATAATTAATTATTTAGGACGTCATAAACTTAAAAAAGTGTTAAATAGAATGAATAATTAATGTTTTACCTTTGGCTGTGGAAACACTAGTACGGATTACGATAGCAGGTGAGCGAACCTTGGAATTGCACCTGGCTATTTGCTGTAACATTAATAATATTGTATACAATGAGACCAGCTTGCTATTCATTACACTTTAAATCAATTATTTAAGCGAAATTATAACATCAGTGTTTTTTCATATGCATTAAACGAATGCAGTAGCATGAAATTAGGACTTATTTATGTGTGCTAGCTAGTATGTGCTAAATTGTGTTCATGTTAATTTAGTAAAAGGGAAAGGATATTAGTAGGCATTAGTGAAGTGTTTCTCACTAGGGCTGTGCGGGTATGGTAATTCTTATAACCGTGCCTAATCGTACACAGAGAAGTATTACAAATACTCATAAACAATAACTAATATGCATTAACACTTGAAACTATAACACAATTTACAAAAATTATACAAACCTAGAACCAATTGTATTTGCTACGTATCACCAGCAACTTTATGAAGTTATCACCTAACAGCCAACTTCGTTGGCTCGCATGGCAGTTTAAATATAGAATAGACATAAAATGCTTTCCAATGGTGGATTCAAAACATTTTAAAAAGTGTGTTTACATTTCATAAGCATATTTTGCCAATGCTGCTAAAAGGCGCCACTTTATAAAACTTCACAAAAACCCATTTTTGAAAACAATCTTTTTTAAACTCCACAGAAACTTTTTATGGAGCATTGTGCATAATTTTAAATCACCAGAAGAACAATAAAAACTAACAGAGAGGAAGTTATTAAATTCAAAACTTACCACAAATTTTAAGATTCAAATGAAAACCCCTCATTAGTTTGAACTCTGATCTGATAATTTTTATTTGTAATTCCTGAATATTACAGAGAAAATAAATTTCAAAAATGAATAAATGATACATTTACAGTGATGCTTCTTTCCTAAATTCTGAAGAAAACTGCAGAATTTCTTCACTCCACACTAGATTTCTGACAGCATAAGCCTTCTGCCAATCCTCAAAGATGATTGTATAGTTACCGCTTTAAAATACTCAAAAAATATTTTGCAACATTTTTTATTATATGTCGTTTCGTAATTAGTTTTGTTTTTTTTAAAAATCACATTATCAACATAAAATCACACAACACGGTTATTAACAAATATAAACAATACAATTAGACAACATAATTACCATTGTTTCTAATAATCTCCTCAAAATGTCTCATCATACCGTTTGTTTGTTTGCCTCAGTAAGCAGATGAGGAACCCATCTAGTGACCATCCAATCTAAATCTTCCTTAAGAATTCGATATATCATGCCTTTAGACAAATCTAACATTTCAGCTAACTCTCGCAAAGAAAGGTTGTTGTCATTTTCAATTGCCTCTTCAACCCACCGTATACTATTTCTCCTTAATTCATATATATTGATTTTTTTCATAAATTACAAATTGCCTTATTCTCCGGACTTTAACATGTGTGACATTTACATTATCTGCTATTGTCTGATTTTATGTTGTTAATTGGATTTTAATAAAAAAACGAAACTAATTGCGAAACGACCTATATTATTGAAATTAATAACCAAGTATGAATCAGGCTGAAATTAAGAAATATTTTGATATGATTATATATCAAGTGATTTCCATATCCATATTATTAATATTTGTGACTCTCAAATTAACTGAAACTTGAAAACATAATTATTAATGAGCTTAGGAATAGTGATTGCAACCTTTTAATACTAAGCACATATATTTAGTGATGAAAAAATTACATAATTATATCATTATAAGTATGCAACATTACACAAACTATGAATTCAAAAAAATTCAAATTAGCTATACTGATGGAGATTCTGCATCAATACATCATAAATCAAGTTTTAAATTGTAGCTATATCTTGCACGGAAAAGTATGATTAATAAAATGCTAACAAATTCAATGGGAAGAATTTCATCATCCCCACCAGATCTTTTTTATACTCCACATTAATTAGTACCATTAATTTGTATTAAAGAAATAAATGTGAAACTAAAATCGAATTTTCTCATAGGCTCTAAAATTGCATTTGAATTGTTAAGGGAGTAGACAAAATCTTTTACACACACCATAATGATTGTTGAAGCTTGAAAACGCATTGAGACGTTCACGGTGAAAACAATATAACAAAGATAAAGCGTTCAAACCGTGTTTAAACATTTGAACAAAATTTTGAATAAAGTTTCCATAAGAAGTAGTTAATTTTATAACCTTGTATTTCTGTAGTTTATCAATGTTTTGTTCTCTAATTTTGGGTGCGGTGGATAACAGCGTGTACCCACGCATATGTTTATATTCCCACACCCCCATTTGTCACCACTTTTCCATAACGGCAATTATAAGTTTTTGAATTGGCATTGATGAGATGGATGGGAACATTAACAACAATAAATAGGTATATACAGACAGTTTATATTTTTATGAAATTCATTTACTTTGAAGTGATGTTTTCCATTTTCATAAATTTATTTGTATTTTGGATCTAGATATTCAGACAGGCTACATGTATTAAATCCACATTTACATTTTGAGATTTTGGATAACTGAAAGCCGGAAACCGGTGTAAGTGTAATTCGTGAATTTTTTTAAAGTTTTTTTTAGAAATTTATTTAATTGATTCCTATAGATTGTACACAAAACTCTCATAATTCAGATTAACACGTACCATTGAGGTTCCCATGGATCGAGGTAGTGTACATATAATTCTTATGGTTTTTCATAGGAGTTTTTAACCTACAGTATGCGACAAAAAGTTGGAATATTTGATGATAACATGTAGTCATGCAGTGACTCGTGCTATATTTTGCATACTGATCAAAATATTGATTTTCTACGTACGTTTTAGAATTCATCAATATGTAGTCGCATTATGAGAAGAGATTGCAGATCATTACTCTTCATTTGAACGCGACGAAAACTCAAGTGGAAATCGCTCAAAATTTGAATGTATCACAATCAATGGTCTCCAAGGTAAGAACATAAAGTTTACTTAACTATTAATCTTTTTATTTTAGACAATTAAGCAGTATAAAAAAGAGGTGATCACAAAACTAACTTTAATAACTGCGGACGGTCAACGGTACTTAACGATCGAGATCTGAGACACATGCGCCAATTAGCAGTCGCTAATCCAAGAGCTACTGCAGCTGACATACAACACGGCATGGGGTCTAGTCGCTAGTGGTCATTGTTCGTTGCGCACTATTCAACAAATGCTCAACACAGCTGGCTGTACAGCCATATGACCTCCTAAACGTCCTGTTTTGACGAAAGAGCACATGGTTCGAAGATATGCTTCTGCTAAAGAATATAAAGATTGGCAGCAGGTGCTTTTCAGTGACGAAGTTAGAATTGAAGTTTGTGACAACTGTCCAAAGTTTGTCAGATTGTGCGATGGCCATCCACTTACTAGTGACCACTATGAGAAGAAATTGAAGCACCCTGTCAGTGCTTCTCCTACTATGGTACGGGGAGAGCATATGTGGGTCAAGGCAACATGGACAGCGCAATGTACACTGATGCCATCATCAATCAGCGTGTTGTCCAGCAGCTAAAAGACTTGTATCCGAGTTGTGACGGCATCTTTCAGCAGGACAACGCGCAGTGTCATGTCCTTGACATCACATTAATGCCTTGGTCAGCAAGTTCGCCTGATGTCAATCCCATCGAAAATTTGTGGGCAATCGTAAAATGACGCATAAAATCACTTAGGGCATTTAGCAAGAAAGACATCGTGTGCAATATCATGAAATTATGGGACCATGATGAGGAGATTTTGGCCCTCTGTCGAAAATTAGTGGAATCAATGCCGGAGTGAGTCAATGCTGTTCTTGCAGCAAAAGGAGGCCAAACCAAATATTGAAAAATCGTATATACAATGTTACTTCATTATATTCTACATTGTTACTGTTTATTTGTTCTTTATACAAATTCCTTGTTTTTTACACAATATTCCAACTTTTTGTCGCATACTGTATTCAATGAATATTTCGATGAAATTGATAATAATTCATTGCAATTTTTAAAGTCTTAATAACACACTAAAATGTTTGCTGAATCAATACATATTAATATTCGTAGATGTTATATTTGCGTCGTTGAATTGAAGAGGTTTTCGAAAGGTTTGTAATGTTCTTAAAAAACCCACATTAGACGCATCACAATTGGAGGATATTCATAAATGAAAGTTCTTAATGAATTTGAGATAAGAAGATAAGAACTTTTGTTTGCGCCAATGATTGCTTGATCAAATTTCACAAACTTTTCCCCAATAACATTAAAAACTGGACCAAAGACGATAATCTTGAGAAATCTTTGCCTAAAACAAACGCATAAACTTGAAGATAATTACGGTACAACTGATGAGAAAGATCAAAATTAGCACGTATGGATGGGATACACAATTGGCCCAAACAGGATCTTTGGTGCACAGCACACATCAATTTAAATGGTTGGTTTTTTTACTATTAAAATTAAGTGTAGCCTTTCTATCTTTAAGGTAAGATACAATCTATGTTAGACAATATTTTCCGCAAAAGTTGGTGGTTCATTAACATATGACGGGACTGCAGCTAAAGGTCAATATGCGTGTAAATATTATCAGAAATATATCGCAAAATTGATTGAAAGCAAATAAAATCATTGTTTGTTTTTTGGCATTTTTAAATCGAATAACGCATGTCTTAAGCAATACTAAAATCTTTAATTGACAGAATAATTTATTCATACTGAGTGAAAATCATCTATTAAAAAAGTTTCTTAAAATTGAAAATCTAGTTTCTATTCACATTTTATTTATAAATATAATCATGTTGAAATAACTAAGTAAATTTAATGTATGAAAAATTCAAAACATTAATCGCATAATTACGTTCTGATTGTTAGCATATAAATAGCGAAGAAGTGTAATTAATAGCAGGGACAGGAAATGATGATTGTCTCGATCAGTTTATACTGTGAATGCTTTGACTGAATTTTCCTTGTTACGATTTAAAGCAATGACAGCTGATCCTCCCTCAATAAATTTATAAATTTGTGATTGTTTTATAATGTTAAAATGTGATAAATTCATTTACATCAAAATATGCATAGTAGGTTTGTTTGTACAAACTAAATAAATACTAAATATGGTCAACTATTTGCTATATTAATACAACGAAACATTATCAATCAGAAAAGTCAGATTTTGTAGATATGCATGCTAATCTGCTGACAATAGCTGAATGAAGGGTACAACCATTTCAGCTAAGCGTGGATCCCTTTTAATGAATTTTCAACAGTTTTATTGATATATTTGCTCAAGCTCATAACAATAAAAATGGTTGCTTCAGAGTTGGTAAAAAATATTTAATAAAAAAAAATTTGTTAAAAAAAACCATTAATAGTATGGTGAAAATCGGAATTGGAATATATTGGAGAATATTTTCGGTTCTATCTATTGATCAGCGGGTCAGTGCTTACCCGCGGATATCCGTTTTTTGCATACGAGTACTGGTTCAAACATTACAAACGCTTCGGATAAATGTGGTAATTTTAACAAAAAAATGTTTAAGCTAATGTTGTTTTCTTCAATTATGAATCTTCTCATGGGACGAGATTTCTATGTCTATTGTCTATTTAATTTCACGAATAATTTTTTTTGTCCTTCGTTTCCTATCCCATTGTACCATAAGCAATTTAGTCGCCCTATGGCTGGTCCTTTAATCTGCTATGATAAGTCTTTTTTACTAAAAAAATCAATACATTTAATATATCGGAACTATTATATACTTTTTAGGGTTGTTTAGTGTAAATTGTATTTAAATCATACGAGTGCCATTTTATTCACTTAGATTTTGCTATAGTTTTTATTATTTCTATTTATTCATGAAGGTTACCGATTTTTGTAAACCACTGTTTCAATTTTTACTATGATTTTTCCAGTAAACTTTAGTAAATACACAAGCACTATTTTCTCATTTTCTAATCTTTTGCCAAGCAAAGAATGAATTTCTGGTGGCGGCTGACCTTATTGTTTTTCTTTAGATGAGTGAACCGCCCAAAGTATAATACTAAGTTTTAATTACGGATATTAAAAATTGCAAAACCCTATTCCCAATAGAAATTTTCCAAAATCTATATGACTTCAACAAAAAATTTCTAAATGCTTATAACTGACGACAACCTACTGCTCGACGACTTCTGACTTTGCACACGGCACGGCCAAAATAGACTTTGTATTTGCTTGCACTTCAGGCATAAAAGTAGGTTTTAGCACAAATCTTTATCATTGAATGAGCGGGCCAACCCCATACATGTGTCCATATAAAGAGCTTTCAATATTTCTTAACAAGCTTCAAAAAAAATTGTTCAAAAATGCGGAACAATCGATTTGTTACACAAAAGTAACACTGGCGGAAAGAAGGTTAAGTGGTGAAGAAAATCTTTACATTGGAAAGACTTCTTTAGACAATTTGATCAAGCGGGATTGAGGAAAGAATTTTATAACAGATTTATTTTTGATGAATTTCTTATAATGACATATTCTTCTATAGTGGTAGGTGGGCTGAGGATTAAGGAAACGCAGCATAAAAAACTACTGTGAGATGGGTGGAATTATTTGGCCAGATTATAAAACCTTCAACGCATTTGACATTTCTCCTATTGAATTGACATGCTTTATATCAAACAGCATTAATAATTATCACAGGCATCGCTATATGATTGTAAATAAACTGAAAAAATGGAATAAATGAGCCAAAGTAATAAGATTCCCATCTCTCAAATGGGAAAGTTATCTTCTTCAAGAATTTTATCATCCCATTTCCTGAGAAGGCATTCCCATTTTTCACGGAGAAGTCTCATGTCTTATGATAAGCCTGTTAATTACATTGTCTAACAAATTCTATCTTTCAGAAAAATTAAATGAAGACCATATCATGTCTCTTACAGGTTTGACTAAGTGAAGTTTACTTTTTGTCTGTCACCATCCAGTTTCTAGTAAGTGGGACATGGTTACATGCACATATACATGTGCTAATTTTAGTGAGTTATCTTTGCTCACGATGTTATTAACAAATTATGTGCAACAGTATACATCGAATTAGGTGCAAATTTGTAAGGAATCTAATCCTAAAAAAGAAAGAGGAGACAATATTCTATCGTGTGATGTTTTTAGATTTTAAATATCTTCGTTAGTTAAAATTTGTCAATTAATGTTTCTGAGTACCAAGGATGGCTTGAGATTACGGTAGCAGATATTTCAATTGTTTTTGCTGTTGGTGATATTTGTTTTATGGAATCAGCTTCAAACTATTGCTATTATTAGTATTATTAGGAAGTTGAAAAAGGTTAACCTCAAGGTGAAAATTGAAACTCATGTGCGTATTCAAAATTCCTTGAAAATGTACTAGAAATGTTTTTATTTTTAAAATGCTAAACACACTTCAAGTAATATACACTTGACAATGTATAAAATTTTCAAAATGAATTTTAAGTATATATAAAAAGTATGCAACGAATTTCTCTCGATTTCTATTTAAGCCTAAATTAACGTATTCAAACTTAAAAAATAATTAAGTAAACTTTGATTTCTTATCTAAAAGATAAATAGAACTATTAGCAAAAAGCATGACCGGTTGTTTGTATTTATTGCTAGTACTTAGCTATTTCAACTCATTGCAATGTGGTTATCAACTAAGGTTTGTACAAATTGTATGGCGACATGGAGACAGAACACCAATGCACTCATATCCCACAAACCAGGTGAATTGGCCGCAAGGTCTTGCACAGTTAACAAAATTAGGCATGAAACAGCAGTATGAATTGGGAAGCTACATGCGGAGAAGGTATGCTAAATTCCTCTCTTCACACTATTACAAAGATGAAATATTTATATATTCCGGGCAACCTGACCGGCTTATTCAATCAGCACTAGCAAATATGGCAGGGTTGTATCCACCAAGCACCTGGCAAATATTTGAAAAAGGGTTATCCTGGCAACCGATACCTGTCCACATTACAGAAGAGTCTCAAATCATTATCGACGAAGTAATCCATAGTTGTCCTATGTGGAGCAAATTAAACGAAATTGTTCAATCCCAACCTGATTACAAAGCGGCCATGAAAGATGCAAAGCCAATGATGAGATACTTGTCAAAATACACTGGAGAGCAGGTCGATTTCATTGGAACTCTACCGGGGATAGCTAATATATTCTATTGCGAAAAAATCCATAACATAACATTCCCAAAATGGTTCGAATCAGTGAATTACGAAAAGTTGCAATACTACTATAAATTTCATGTGCTTAAGGAATTCGCCTTATATGAGCAAAGTTATTTGATTGCAGGCCCACTCCTCTATTCAATTCGTGAAAACTTTGTAAACTTCACTGAAAAATCGGGAATTGCAAAGAAACTAATCATATACTCTGGACATGACACAAACATTTATCCTATCCTAAATGTCTTAAAAGTTTTCAATGATCAGTTGGTGCCAACTGCAGGCGCATTATTTTTTGAAATTTACTCATCTCCTGACAACGATTACGTCAGGCTTTCATATAGGAATGACACCAATGTGGAACCTTTTGCACTGAAGCTACCAGATTGCAATTATAAAGAATACTGTCCCATTCAAACCTTTTTAGATATACTGAAGAACTTGTCATATTCATACAAAAATATTTCTACAAAATGCAAAACTGATTAATGTATGTTGCAAGATTTAATATTTATCCAACAATACACATATTCACATGACTTTAAAAAATCAACATTAATAAAACAATGTTAACCGCTTTCGTGATAACAGTGGAACTTATTAGCCCTCATATGTTAATAAAATACCATAAAGTAGTGTGAATTTAGAGTATCATTTTCATGTTAGAGCAATAAAATTAATTTCTTACACTAAACACATTGTCGCATTAGAATGAAAAGCAGGTTATTTGGCTTAAAGTAAATTCTGGGATTTAATATTTCTCTTGAAATTTACACACTGATCAAGAGATGCATTTAATGAAATTTTCTTTTTCTATATTGCCTTCAATCGTCAACAATAATTCTCAGGAAATGAATATATATTACAAAATTCTCATTACTGCCTAAAATTTAGAGAGAACTAAATAGCCTGTTTTCATTATAATGAGACGATATGGGTCTAAGAAGCCTCATAATGAATGCTGCAATGTAATATATTGTGTAGTAATATTGTAAATATATTTAGAATGTTTAGACTAGAATAGGTCTAAGAGTCAGATATTTATTGGCCAGGGTCAGAGACCTAATCAGAAACTTGCTGTCATTTGGGAGGTATATCAAGACCGGCAGTTTTTTGCTAGTTCAACACTTCTAATATGCGTTTCTTGGCCGTCAATTAGCTATATATAGTATATTGTAAAGGAACAAAGAAGTTGCCATTGGTCCTACTACTTCCACAAATGGAACTACTGCTAGCTCCAAGTTCTGTCTCACCAAATATTTTACTATTATGTGTTTTCACTCCACGAAGAAGAAAATATTTTATTTTTCCAACCGGAAATGGCATTAGCCGAAACGTAGCAAGCTTCTGAAATGATTCTAGAATGTAACAACGAAAAGTTTGTATATAATTGGAGAAATTGGTATCTACATGCTCTTGCCAATGAAAACCTAACCAGTAACAGATGAGTTCTTTGCAAGTCTAAACACTGCCAGCTACAAGGCTTCTGTATTGCTTAATGATGGCGCCAAACTTCACCAGTCCTTTTTTCTTTTAACCAGAGAACATATTCGACAGAAACGAACCAAAAAGTNAACACTGCAATATTATTTAGATGAAAACAGTTGGCGTGAATTCCACATTATACACATATAGGACACATACCTTACAATCACCCTTCAATTTTGTGTAAATGCTTTTTGTTTTTAAAACGGTTTTTCAATTAAAAATTGGTTTTAAAGTGGTTATATATTGGTTTAAAATAACCAAAATTTTAATAACAAATACCCAAATGTAAGCGGATTATAAATGTTCTTTTTTTGATATAAAATGTTATTTGAGGAAAATGGTTTTTATTAGGTTTAAAATTGATATAAATACGGTTATTTTATTGGTTAAAAATCGGTTTTTGACTGGATATTTAACCAAAAATTCACATTAAAAAATGTTTTTTTAAACAATTTTGGTTATCAAATAATGGTTTATTTTTCATTAAAATTTCGTCATTTTTGCTTGGCCGCTACATCTATAATTTTGCACTCCGCTAAAGTATATATAATTTTAATGTATAATGTGTATTACGTACATTATTTTTCTCGATTGTTTAGGTAGACTACATAATTGAGAAGAAATAATTCTGAAGAAATACAGTTCATTTCAGATGCACTTCCAATGCTCAACTTAGGCTACAGAATTTGTAAAATACATGAATTTGGTATTCAATAATTGTTCAGGAATTGAAAACTTCTTGAGCAATTATATTTAGATTTTGATTTGGAAGTAACACTATATGAATTTAATATCAAATAATCAATTTTTTCAAATTTTACTACAAGTAAATGAATAGAATGTAGTATATGTAGATGTATTATAGTGAGCATATAATCCCGTTTATTTCTATGCATCATTTGAGAGAGTGAATGATAATGGACCGGAGCTATTATTTCAAACATCGCAATAAATTGAGTTCATTTAATTTCAAATAATATTTTGTAAATATTTAATTTCACTATACTACGTTCCCGCTAGAGGGCTTGTAAATCACTAAATTAAATTTCGTGCAATGTGTCATTTGGGAGGTATATCAAGACCGGCAGTTTTTTGCTAGTTCAACACTTCTAATATGCGTTTCTTGGCCGTCAATTAGCTATATATAGTATATTGTAAAGGAACAAAGAAGTTGCCATTGGTCCTACTACTTCCACAAATGGAACTACTGCTAGCTCCAAGTTCTGTCTCACCAAATATTTTACTATTATGTGTTTTCACTCCACGAAGAAGAAAATATTTTATTTTTCCAACCGGAAATGGCATTAGCCGAAACGTAGCAAGCTTCTGAAATGATTCTAGAATGTAACAACGAAAAGTTTGTATATAATTGGAGAAATTGGTATCTACATGCTCTTGCCAATGAAAACCTAACCAGTAACAGATGAGTTCTTTGCAAGTCTAAACACTGCCAGCTACAAGGCTTCTGTATTGCTTAATGATGGCGCCAAACTTCACCAGTCCTTTTTTCTTTTAACCAGAGAACATATTCGACAGAAACGAACCAAAAAGTAATAGTAAATGGTAATATCCCAAATGCAAATTTTGATTTGGCCACGGGATCATCTCTTGTACCAAAATGCCAAATTAAAACTGACCGTTTGTGGTCCAAGAATTATACCTGATCTATTAAAGTACGACAGTCCAATAGCAAAAAAATGCGTGTGGCTTAATTTTATCCACCCATTTTCATTTCCTTATTTTAAAAAAAACTCCAGTTATAATTAATCAAAGACAATCAGAACGTAAAATTTTTGCCACGAAAATGTAATAAAAACTTTGAGAAAAGTTGATGAGGCCGGGATAATACTAGGATCTAAATTTGAAAATTTTTTCTCCATTTTCGGGTAGTATTTCAGATGGATTTCAATACACTACTGCCAATTACCCTCTATTTTTAGCTACAAATATTGTAGGAGGCTCTTTCTACTAAATTTACACGTCCACAAATCATTGATGGTGGACTAATTAAAATTCAGTTTCCTTACTTATAGAAATTAATAATAAAATGGCATGTAGTGGTACTACTCATAGGTTGAAACAGTCAATAACACCCCACTACCCGGTATACCCTGCATGCGAGTACACATAAAATATCACCTGACTGTTCGTCGAGTAAACAAATAGACGAGGTAAGCAAACCCAATTACTATAAGTAATATCATAAAATAGTTGAAAAGTAGTTATTATATTTGGATATCTTTGTGGTCAAAATTCTGCAAGTGCAGAATATTTTTAAAATGTAGGTTGACGAAGCCGTTTGCCCCCACATATTCTGCCACTAGAAAACCTACAAACACCTTTATAGAAATGTGTGCAGATTTTGACGGCAATGTTGAATCTCGAACATACAATGGGCACGGGGTAAAGTTGAATATAATTGCCAAAAATTGGCTAGTTACTGCTTAACAATTAAAGGTTATGTGGGTGATATCAAGCGGAAGGCAAAACCACGAAAGCCGCTATATTCACTGGGGCCTTTCATCTACAAATGTTAGAACACTATTGTTAACTTTTACACAACGAATTTCAGGAATCTTACCCCAAAAAATAAATTAGTATTAGAAATGTGTAACAATTTATCAAAGATAGTAATTTTAAGGAAACACACTTAATTGCTAACGAATGAAAGTAAACTTCACTAATTATGTTCTGCATAAAAATTTAAAAATATCCGGAAAATAGAATTAATATTTATTAATTATTAAATTACAAACTAGTCTCTATCGAATGCACCAGGCTTCGCCAAATCTTCAACCAATTTATTTATGACTTTTTCGGTCACATGAGGCATGCAGAAGAAATGTGCATAATCAACTGTAGTTCCGTTTTCATCCAATGAGCCCATTGCCAAACTGTACTTGTGCATTAAAGCATCACAGGGCTGGCGGAATCTAATACTCAACGAAGGCACCTTGTTTCTTGCATGAACATCAATGCTAATCTGACTATCCAATTTATCAAGCTTTTTCATAGTATAACGAGTTAAAGCAACAGATCGTATTATTTCACGCACTTTTTCCGTGTAATTCTTAGAAGCCAAATTGCTCCATAATACAGCGGCCGAGAGTGCATTTCTTGATCCTGCAAAAGTAGAATCTGGAGATCCGACGTAATCAGGGATGCTGTGAGGCTTAGCCATTAATTTTTGCCGAGTGAGATAAACCCCTGTGGGCCAACCTACTCCGCTCCATTTATGCCCGCTTGTAGTTATGGACGAGACAAAAGGTAATCTGAAATCAAAGATAGGACCAGTGTTGGTGTTAGGCGGCAGCATGTCATGAGCTTCAGCAAATTTAAGGTATGGTATGTAAGAGGCTCCAAGTGCACCATCAACATGAATCCAAAAACCTTGCCTTAGTTCTTTCTTTGAAGGATCATCAGGATAATCGGGATCCTGAATTTCTCGCATTAACATTCCATTCTTTTTAACAATTTCAATAATCCGTATTCCGGCTTCCTCGACGTTGTCATATGCACCTTTAAATGTACTACCTACGTTTAGTACAACCATAATGGGATATCCTCGGGAAGAGAAGAAATCTACCAATTTACACAGTTTTTCTATGTCCACTTCACCAGGTCCTGCGCCACCATCAATAGAAGGTACGAGATTAGGCCATGACCCATCTGCTGTAATTGGACACTCCCCAGGGTAACTTAGATTTCCTTCATCACCAAAATTTAAGAGCTGTACAGTGTGACAACCTTTAGGAACTGAGTAATGCGTGTCTTCACTATAGAAAATAACGGGAGTGTACATGTTTCTAGCCTTATCTAATTTTTCTTTTATTACTGCAGACGGTGTATTTTCACCCATCATTTTTAAAGTTTTGATTTGATTTATCCATGCAGTTCGTTGCTTAGTAATGACATCTGCGTAACTGCTAAATTTAAGTTTTGAACCATTGAGATAATCTCGAGCATTCGTTACCGCATAGAGGTTGCCTTCAGTACTACCCATAGTTAAGACGTAACCCCAGTAACTTTCAGGGTCCTTTGGATCACTTGGCCATTTAGCATTCCAAAGTGATGCAAAATAATCTAAGACGTTTCGCTCCAATGCCTTCGTGTTTAGCTTCATAGTGCCATTAACAAATGGGTCACCAATGTTGTTAAGATGAATTTCCATTGCTTGACTAAAAAATCTATCTGGCAGATCAATGTCATGATTAATTTGATAGCCGATTGCCATTGGTTGGGACTTTGAATAATAGTCTAATAATCCATTAAGGACATAACGCTTTTGTCCTCTCTTTAAACCAACTGACACTATCTGAAATTTCCAATCAGCGAATTTGTCATCATCGCCAGGATTTGTGCCAGTGACTGACGGATAGATTTGTATTGGATCTTTCGAGGGTGGACTAACTAGATATTCACCGTTTCGATCGATTGCAATATCATCCACTGTAGCTCTCCACGGTTTTCCACCAAATGGTATATTGTCATCTTGATCTGTTTCTAAATCACTCGATTTATATACACGCTGTAGACTATCGAACACCTTATGCATTCTTCCAGTAATAAATTTACGAGTGACTGCTATTTATGTATCCGCGAATTGATGTATTATTTAGTGTTTTATAAATATTTTCACATATTTACAACCCTTGCACTCAATCCTGCTATCTTTAGGTAGTTTATCGGATAATGCATAATTTTTTAAATATCTTAATGGCTCAACAAAATTATATTTCATGCATGGGAAGTTATAGTTATGTTGCAAAATAAGCTGGAAAATTAAATTTTACCATAAAGCTACTTTTTTAATCTAGCAATAACAATCTTTAATATGGTAAGTGGCAGCGAAAAGAATGTTCCCAAAAATTGTCAGTCACCTATGGCAATGTTCCAACAACGTTCTATGTTTAGGAACCTAACTTGATTTACTCAACAGTGGCACACAAATGCTAAGATTCGCAAACTTTTAACTTTTAAATTAAATTGCCCACCAGCCTGTATAATGAATTAAACTATTGTTGTTTGCAGTTATATACACAAATACTGATAGAATACCGTAACTAAATGCTGATATATATATATATATATATATATATATATATCGCATTTTCAGATCCAAATCAATGAAAAAGTCTGCTTACTTCAAAGCTATTCAAAATTTATTCACAATATTTTTGATTTTATCAAATTTTAGCAATTTTGTTCCACACTTTTAAAAGTTTCTGAAATTTTTGAAACTATTTTGCATAAATTCTGCAAGTTTTTATTGTATAACATAATTACCTATTTTAACTTAAAATCTAGTAATATTAGTTGTTAACACAATATCCCTCACTTTAGAGTTTTGTTTTAAATGATAGAAGTTTAGATCTTAAGTAGGGCCGGGGTAGGAAAATTATGGGAGCCAGTTCGGTATCACCTAAAATACCGCGGTACCGCTTCGGAATCGGTATGGCTATGAAAAATCAATAGTATGTTTGATATATATATA
>CABFPE010000015.1:468001-483539 GCA_900660155.1 Hofstenia miamia
CCCCCCCCCCACCCCCCCCCCAACTGGAATAGGGTTAATGGAAGCGTAGTTATACTGTTTAGGACAGAATCCAATAGAATTAAATAAGACGGGAACTGAAGCTTTCTGGTTGTTATACTAATAAATTTAAATTCAAAATCACATACTATTTAGAAATTTTCAAATAGAATTCACAAGATTTCATTTTTCAGAATAAATAAGTTGTTATTATTAACACGATGTGAAACAATAAGAATAGGCAATATTTTTATAATCAGAAGGTGATCCAGATCAGTCTAAAAATCCAATGTGGCTTTCTTTAGACTGAGGGTGACCTTGAAAGCATTTTTTAGTAAAGATCCATCTAATAGTTTTGAGAAACACTGTTATAGGTGTTAGACATTTAAACATGCAATGCAAAACAAAATGTGCTTTGAGGAGGAAATAGAATGTCCATTGGCAATATTGTTAAAGCATTTAAACGAAAGATGTCTCACTGCCAGGTGTACTAGTGAAAACCGAGCAAAATGACGTTTTTGTACATTTAAGAATTCATTGAATGCATTGTATTATAGACTCTAGCACGTGAGTAGCATTTTGTAATACTGCGTAATTAAGATGTCATAAATTGTCTAAGGTTATTTTTTCACGAATATCGTGCACATTTTCACATGTAAAGCCATATTAATGGTTAATACATTGCTCTTAAATGTAAATCAACCAGGAGGTAACAAACAACATTATTATTGGAGGAGCTGACGCTGAACTGAGGTCGTTCCTATACTAAGCTTAAATTTCTTAAATTTAAGAAGATTAGATACAAAACTCAGTGCCACCTGGATGTTGATGGGGGGCGCAAGTTCTCCCAGCCACTCCTGCGCATTTTAAGAACATTCATCTATAAATAATACATTCTTTTAAATAGAAATATCTATTATAATACATATACATGCACTATGTATACTATTGTTTATAATTGATCATTGAAATTAAAACTTGTAGAGCATTTAATAATAACCTTCTTTATTATTTTTAGATGCAATAATATCCAGAAAAATATACAGTCACTAAAAACAACAATGGTATTCAAAACAAGAGCGTAGAGTTATAATCAACATCCTCTGCATTATATTAGTTCACAAACAATAGTATTTAGCACGGTTTAATACGGAGAACACACACTAAAAATTGGACAAAGTATTTTGCCACAGACAGATCAACATCAAACATGTTGATGTGTTTGATGAGCACTAGATGATATAGAGATTCTTTTATCCATTATTCGGTGGCAAGGGCAGGATTTCAAACACTTTTCTTGATTTTTGATTGCTGAAATCTACCCTTAAATTGGTTCTCAGAAATCAAAAATGATTCTTCAAAAATCGGTTTTATTAAGTTTTGCCAGTTTTTCTTCGTAATAATATGTGTATTATTACAAGCCATATTGACGATAATTAAGAGCCCAAAGATGGTTTGTCTTCCAGTTAGAAGATTTCAACAGATTTTCATATTTTCAATATATTTCAAAATATTGGCAGACGTTCTGATAATGGTTAAATGCATGGTAGTGCGCAAGAAATTCGTATCCTTTATTTGAAATATAACGTCGTCCAGAAATAATTTCTTTCAAATGAGCAATATACTTAAAATAATTTATATAATTTGGTTTGCAGCCGAAATATTAAATAAGATATTTTTGATATATTATTATTGCAATACAATATTATTGTAAAGTGGAAGAAAATGGCCATCCTTTTGGCGAAAAAGACATCCAATTAGTAATTTTACAAATATTCATTGATTTTTTTAAATATCTAACTGGATTTCTAAAGTGATATATTAATAGCGTTAATATATTTACCAGTATAAAGAGAAAAGTAAAACAAGTATTATATCTATAGATTTTTTTTTGTATTTTGATCATAAAGCAAAACAAATATACATTATTAATACAGATTTAATATGTTATGTGTAAATACTTATAAATTTCTAATAACCTATATTATTTTTTTCATGCATCATATAGAGTGAAATTCTGCACAAGATGGAACGTATTAATTGAATATTGAAAGGTGTGATAGAAAAGAGAATAAAATTTGCATTTAAAAGACATTAAGGAATTATGTATACACATAACAATCATAATGGCAATTTTTTGGAAAAGAAAATCCACTTAGAAAATAATTTAGATCAGCATACCACTATTTATTTGCAATGGATACTTAACCCTAATCTACCCTACAACATGGTCACATGAAATCTCACTCTATGATTGCTTTTGATATAAATCTTTTGAAATGTATTTCAATGTTCATATCATGCGATTGTATTGTTCTAAATGCTGTCCTTAGACCACTAATTGAAGTCATGTTCTTAATGTTTAGAACACTGCTGAACTACGCATTATAGGAAATGCAGCAACCCCCGCCACCACAGCAACCCATTGGCTACAGTAACTTTGCGAACCAGTATTCAGGTGTTCCACCTCCAAACTATAACCAAGCAACTACAGCATCTCCACAAGCACAACCGCTTCCTTCTGGCTATAATCCCGCTGCTACATATAATCCAAATCCGAATTATGTGCAGAACACCAACAATGAAAAAAAGGTACTTGTTGAAAATGTATTTATTTAATTGTATTGCTACCCTTAATATTATAAGTGAACGGTTTTAATGAAATCAATCACATATGATTTTGAGCATGCTTTTGTGCTGAGGAAATTGAGTTTTGAGTCAATTTCAAAGCATTTTCATGGGAAATGAGAAGTCCAAGGGGAAGTGAGATATTTAATTCTTGATGAAAACAGGTACTTGTTGAAAATGTATTTATTTAATTGTATTGCTACCCTTAATATTATAAGTGAACGGTTTTAATGAAATCAATCACATATGATTTTGAGCATGCTTTTGTGCTGAGGAAATTGAGTTTTGAGTCAATTTCAAAGCATTTTCATGGGAGATGAGAAGTCCAAGGGGAAGTGAGATATTTAATTCTTGATGAAAACAGTCTTCCAATGTGACTATTGGGAACTTTGCTAAACCAAATTATATAATGATTGCCTATATTTATTCTATCAGTTATCTCACATGGACATTCCTTGTCACATGTAAATGCCTCTAAATTCCATTCACATCTCAATTATATGGAGCATCATGCAAGTGACATGAACATGTACATGTACAGTATGCTGACGTACATTAATTCAACGTATTAAAATTTAAGTTTCACTTAAAACTACTTAATAAAACTTAAATAAAATATTGTATTAATCTTTTTAGTAAAATGCAAATCAAATTGGCAACCAGTTGCCCACTAATGGTAATAGGAGCTAAGAGTGGCTATCTTTATCCCTAATGAACCTCAAAGGGATTTTCCCAATTCAATATGTCGTCATTATCATGCTTCTTAAAATCATTGAATCAAATATTATTTCACAAAATTTTCATTTGTAATGTTCAAACGATATTATAGTTAAAATTCTTTCATGGAGAGGCATCTGTGTTGCAAGAAAGACGTAACATTATATAAAGGAATGCGATGATGCAAGAATTCCCTCTTTTTGATTAGATCTTAAAGAGTAAAAGCTTGTAAAAACTAAATTTTAAAACTTTCAGTTTCATATTAACTAAAATCATGAAGAGTAGTTTAAGGATTAGAGCCAATGCCATTTATTTTATAAAATTCGTTAAAATATAAATAATAGAAATTTGTATTTTTCTATTTGCACCGACTACATTACTACTCAAAGATTCTGTTGAGAACTGACCCCGAAAAACCTAAAGAAAGTTTTAAAAAAAATTTTGATAAGGTACGACAGAAATTGCAATTTTGGTTCAAGCTAAATTTTCTGAAACTTATTATTTCATGCCAATTAAATTTTTCATGCCCAAAACGTCATTTTAATCACGGGATTTTTTTCATGCCATGTTATTGGAATATATTAAGTTCAAACAGATTTCTTTTTATTGTAAAACGTCCCTTTTGTCTTAAGGAAACTCGTAACATGTGAAGAATTTCTATGAGGAAATATCTTAGTCCTCAAAAGGTTGCAAGGGTAAAAATATAAAGGCATCATTGAGCATAATAATCAATAGGTGTAGGAGTGAGCCTTGACATATGAAGAAAAAATGCTACCATTAGGAAATGCACTCAAAACCCAAGAACAAATTTATTTCTAGTTTTCTCTCTATGCCATATAATTCTCACATTTTTAATGCAATTTCCCCATTTTAGTAGCAAGGATTAGATTTATTCTTGCACATACTTATCTCGTGCGATCTATTTTCAAATGTAAAATGTAAGAATCTAAAATTTTCCTAAAACAAGAAAATGTTTAAAAAGAACATAAACTATAGATGATAATAAGCACCAATTTGAATGAGTGGACTGAACACAGACCAAAAACTCAATAGAAATCAGTGGCAATGTAATTGTGAAGCCGAGCAAATAACATCCATTTAATATATTTAATTAGATAATTGATCTCATGATGCCTTTTTAAGAAGGTTATGACACCCATTGGGAGACTAAATATTAGTAAACTTTGCATAAATATTTCGGTTGAGCTCTATCATTCAAAAAGTTCATTTACCAAGTTTATACAAGAATACATTGCAAATATTTTAGCACAGCATGCATTGATGAAGATGCACAAAATATTTGATCACGTCTTTCATCTCAATTGTACACATATGTTCGTCTGTCCAGCGTTTACAGCAGTGTTAGGACATTTCATAAGCTCAATTATGCATTTTTTTATTATTTCATTAGTTTTATTAATTGATCGTCCTTCACAGTTGTCTTCAGCTAAATTTGTCTTATTTGAGTGCTCGATTGCAAAGTATTATATGTCATTGATAAGCTGTAAACACATATTTAGGTATACATATATTAATAACATATTTTACGTAATCGTATGAGAGGCGTATACATTCTAAGCCTTCATTTTAATAAGGAATGTTGTAAAACATTTAATGCATTAATAGATAATTGGCATTATTAGTGAATATGCATTTGAGTTTTCTCAATAATAAAAGTCTCAAAACTCCTGATCCTGCTGGTATTAAGCCTGATTTATAAATTATCTATGATTTGAGACATTTTTCTCATTAATGTTTCAATAAATTCCTCATTATTCTACTAGTGAACACTAGATGCTAAATGAATAATCTGAATCAGGTAAACGGTACATAACTAATCAATCAATTTTGCATCATTTTCAAATGGAGATTCATAGGATACATAATCGCATTTATGAGCACCAAAATCTCCATAAATTGTAATGTGTTTGCTAGCTTACTGACTTTATTCCATTTTAAAAACCTATGACGTGGCAGATTTCCCAATGTGAGCATATCAATTGATGGAAAGCTATAGAATAGTATTAGTGGTACTAGTAATTGAATTTTGATGGTGAAGGTCAACATGAAATTTTCAAAAGTATGTGGCTTACCAGATTTTAATCGACTAATTCAATGTGGAGAATAGAGGTCGACGGTAAACCGAACTGAAACCGAAACCGCGGTTTTCACGCAGACCGAAACCGAACCGTCTCATTTTCACTAGCACGGTTTCAAACAGTTTTTAATGACTGGTAATTAGTAGCTGTGTAATACTGCCAAAGCTCACGCTACTGGCGAAAAAGTTCAGGCAACAAATGTGTCATCAGAACGCATGGGTTCAATTGGATTGAACACGATCACCAAGAAAGCGATGCAGTCTTTCTGGTTTCAATGCTGCTTCTCTCATTAAGACTAAGAAAAACTTGAAATTAATCTTATAAAACCATAAGAAAATATATCTTCGAAATTTCATGTTTTCATTACAGAACAAAACCGAAACCGAAACCGAACCGAACCGGCGGTTTTTGCCCCAAAACTGATCCGAACCGAATCGAAGTTAAAATTTCAAAACCATCGACCTCTAGTGGAGAATGCAACATCAACATCTATGATAAAAACTAAGCCTTAATTGAGAATCTGTTGAATGAATATAACTAACAGACTTCCAACACCTACTATACCTCTATCAGTATGTTGATCGATTACATACTTACCAACAATGGTGATTGGTACACAAATTATTGTTTCTCATGTTTTTTTCAGCGACCACAAAATGTTGATAATGAAATGCACATAAGTCAAAAATAGTAGAAATAGTTAACTGTTCCACCAAGAACTTTCATATTGACAACTTTTCTGTATCATTTGTGCTGCATCAATTGGAATGCTATCTACATGTATGATAATATCGATGAGATATTAGCATTCTATCTCTACCTAATTGAACAAATTGTTGACAAGCATGCATGAAGCAATGAGAAAATTTTCCATGCGTCCGCTCGCAAACAACCTATCTCATGGCACTCTAAAGAACAAAAGATTAAAATTGACAGAATGCTTCAGCAAATGGCTGGAATCGAAATCACAAAACCACTATGCTTTATATATTATGAAGAAAAAATCACTTAAGCGATTAGAGAAAGACATTGTCAAAAACTTCAGTTTGTTAGAATTTTGAAAAACTAAATAGAGCCCAAGATAAATAGTCCTATGCTAAATGGTTTGCAAGATCAACAGCAAAAATTCATAATCCGATTATTCAACGGCAATAAGATATTTAGAAACCAACAAGACATTGCTAATTATTAAATAGTTTTTTCGTCACTGTCGGAAAATTTAAAGTATTCTCTGCACAATATAAAGATGAAAGCGAAGTACTAATAAATATTAATCAAATCAACAATTACAAATCTAACCATGCAATCATGCAACGTACCTAACTTCATCATGAAGTCGGCTTTCTCTAATACAGCCTCATATCTAACATATATATTTTGAATTTATGCAACCTCAATTCGTATTAATTCCGCAAATTATTAAGTACGCTTTTATTACTCCCATTTATAACAGCAAAGATCCTCAAAGACCTATGAATTATAGGCCAATTTCTGTTATCTACATACTTTCCAAAATATTTGAACGAAGTCTGTATAGCCAGTTGCAAAATCACTTTTTTAAATCCAAGTTAATTTGTAATAATCAATTTGGTTTTACAAAATCAAAGTCTACAACTGACGTATTGTTATTTGCATTCAAAGATTGGAGGAAATATTTAAGCAACGCCGAATTTGTTACTATAATTTTTGCTAATCTATTAAAAGCTTTTGACATCATGTCTCATACCACACTATTAGGAAAATTACATAAATATGGCTTTTAGGGGTAATGCTGTGAACTTAGCAGTTTTCTAACTAAAAGGTACACGCTGTAAAACTTGGTGGCACTCTTGTCATCTTATGAGAGGGTTTTCAGGGGAGTTTCCACTGTTACCAGAAATTTATTTCCAAAAATATTCTTTATCAATTAGTTATCGTGCATGATTTATACGGAATAATAAGCTACAGATCATAACTTATTTTAGGGAAATACATAAATAAGTGGAAAAAAATGATAAATTGTCAAATTGGGTTATGGAAAAAAATTGCCAATGTTCTTAGATTTACGCATGTCACAAAATTTAATAAAGACTTTCAAATTATGAGACCTACAAGATATCTCTTGTACATCTCATTTACTTATTTTATTAATATATGTATATGTATATATATATTAGGGAAAAATTCTACATTTTCAAGTGACAAGAGTTTCTATTTAAATTTAACTAGAGTTTCAAAATGCTTACTAAGGTCAATAGCATTAAACACAATTTCGCTGCTATCTCTTTTTTTGTGAAAGCAGTGGAGATCTTTAATGAATTGCCCTTGAATTTGCGATCATCGTCAATTTCTAAAAAAAGTAGTAGGCCAATAATTATTAAATGAAAGTGGAATAGCAAAAAGTTATTCATCCAACTTTAAAGTACCTTAGCTGATAAATACAATAATTTGGTGCTTATCAATATCAGCACTGCTCTGGAGTAGTTTATAGTTGATGATTAATAAATCATTTTAAATGGTAATAATAGTAGTAAATAGTTAAATTCAAATCAATGTACAAACATTAAGAACAACATTTTAAATATTAAAATGTATCATAGATAAATGTAATATGTCAATAACTGTAAGCAACTAGAGCAGAAGTTTAGAAAATATGGCAATTAAGAAAGATTCTCATATGGCAATTAAGAAAGATTCTCATTTGAGAAAATTTTGATAACATAATTTTGCAACTGATATTTTAATATAATAAGGTATGTTCAATAGGTTTATTAATATGAATAAAGTTTGGTATCCTGACTGAACACTGAATTTTTTTACTCAAAGCACACCTGAAAAGCATACAAGTATTAAATCATAGACCACTTTTATGAAAGGCATAAAATGATACATGAGAAAACTTTGCTAAAATAATATACACCAATAAGTAATTTGTTTAAAAATAATCATCATATAGCTGAAGAAGAAAACCTATAGGTAGCAGTTAAAGCACAGATTCCTTGTATGATGAGTAGGTATTTCCAAGTATCCATTTAATACATCACTTCAGGAATTTGTCAATTATAATAAGATAAGTCTTTATGCAATGCTAAATTTGGAAAGCTTAAGGTAAAATTGAAAAAATTAATTACTTGTAAAGGATATATATGGCAGTGGTATTGCTACTAACCACTATGTTTGCCTAATATATGTTGAAAGGACTTATTAGCTTTATCAGGAAAGACTGTCATTAAAAATATAGTGCAAATCGTTTGCACAATCTGAAGAGGTGATTCTTCAATACAATGGATATCATTTTTAGGTATTGGAGAAAAATAGATTATTGAGGTTAATAACTAGATTGTTCATCCTAGTTCATATATTGATGGCTTCAAAATCATCTGTAACACTGCTTAGAGAGCTTGGAAATATTTTCAAGTCATTTGAAAATATCAAGATCAAGAATGTAAAAATACCTCAGGCAAATCATTAATGAATTTATATAAAATTGTGGAATCAGAGAAGAACTTTGTAGAACATGATTTGTTACTTAAGCTTCCTTAGGCCAACAATTGTATACTTTGACAACAGTTTTCTAGTATCTAAATATAAGTGTAGCAGTCTTAAAGTCCACCACCAATTCCAAAGTTGTATTTTTTAATCAACAATTCATGAAGAGAAGTTTTACTGTCATCAAGATTGTTATCAGCATATTCCATGAAAAATAAAAGTCAAGTAATCACTGAATGATGTGATGTTTTTGAAAAGCATGAGAGAATTTTTGGGTGACAATATGACATAAATGTTAGGAAAGAGAATCACCTAGCCATGTTTCAGTAAGGCAAAACTATACATACAGTGTTTCAAAAAGTCACTAAAGTTGAAGTGAATAGCTGAGGAATGTTACAATTCATGTAAGAGTAGAGGTATGCACTTATGGTACATTAAGTACTGTCATCCCAACCATGGTGGATAGTATTGATAAACAACACTGGAGGTTCTCAGGGTTATGCTGCCAACAGGGCATTTTGCACATAATCTGTATTCCTAAACATAACTTAACCCTAACATGCTATTAACCCACAGCCTTCTGCACCAAGAATTTTACTACCATCGTGTTAGTTAATTTAGGAGCCCTAATATGGAGCAAAATTGCAAGGGATATTGACTTCACAACATTTTAGAAACAATGCTGTATATAACTGCCATCCATTTCTTGACATGCTTTCAAGCATTTTTGCATGTTCAAAGTTGACTATCATCTTCAAAATTTGGGAAATAATGTGTCAACATTAGTGATTCTCACAATTTGAAGCTATAGAAGGGTGTGTGAATTCCATGAAAGAGTCCTTTCATTCAGTGTGCAATGTCAAGTTAGATCACCTTCACAAGTGGAAATGGTTTCCAAATTACTTCTGAAGAAAGTGCATAGTGACCACAGAAGCATGGCATAATGAATTATCCTACTGGAGTAATCCGCCTCAAAATCATGTTGTGAAGTTGGCAAGTGAATGTTTGGATTATTTGGCTGCAGTATAATTCTGAATTAAGGGTTACTGTTAGAGAATGAAAAATCACTAATTATGTTAAACTGGCCCTTCTGCTTTTATCTTTTTCTTAAAAAAAATAATTTTAGTACAAATTTTTCAGTGTATAGCGACTTTTCAGAACCCTTTGTATATGATTGCAGATAAATCTGCAATTCAAGGATATTATACTTTGACAATATGTGTACATGTTGGTAGCCTTATCTACAATGTTGCCATTGAACTATAAAAATGAAAATAATCAGTATTATTTCAAGTACAAGTCTAATTATAATTTCACAGGCAAATTTTGTTTGCTTGTGTAAAAATATTGATATTTTTTTTTCATTTTAAGAATATTTTCACATTCAATTTTACTTCTATGAATTATGAAAAATTGTATAAATCAATGTATTTTAGGTTCTATATATTTGGCTTGCCTTCACAGCATTTGGATTTATCTTCCCAGTGATATTTGTGGTTGTTTTCTTCTTAATATTTTTCTCTATTACTTCTGCTTTGTAATAGATTTAGAATTTGTACAAAGTACTTTAAAAGATGAAAATATGACTCTGAAGTTTTTTCTAGAACTTATATTCATGCAATATTGAATAATGCTTAAATATCACTGCTATGAATGTCTTAGCAGTATCTTTCAATATTTTGAACAATGTAATTAAGATATTTTGCTCCAAATTACCATCAGACTTCAGTTTATGTAAAATTATGAATTATGTTTTATAGAATATTAGTTTATAAATCAAATATTTGGTGAAAACCTTACTACTAAAGATGTGTTTCTGTTAATCACATTTTGTAAGAGCATTAAACCCTATCTTAACCAGGCTTTTTCTCAATTTTATGATCAATTCTATTCATCATCCAGTAGAAAAACTTGGCAGAACATTAGCTTACATAGGGCTGAATAACAAAAAAACAACATTTTTGCTATTTTGATTCTCTGACAAAGTAATAAGCACTGATGTAAACCAAAATCTGTTTCAAGACCCCAGCAATGCTAATATTTGGAAAGGTGGTGACTAATGATAAATGGAAACCATTGAGAAACAAATGATTTAATATTATCCAATCTGACTATTGGAGGTGAATCTATCAATGAAGATAGCAGTAAAAGTACTAAATTCTTTAGAGTAACATATCCATAACTCAAAAAATAATATAACTGATATTTAATTTTTGAAAATTATCTTAATAATAATACTTTAGAAAAACTAAAAAATCTATCTGTGATAAGATTTCTTTCAAGAAAACATTATTTTTCAGGGGCTTGGTCAAGACCCTCCAGCAAAGATCATGTTAATCTATTTTAATATGAAGGCCAATTTTCATTATTAAAGGTAGTATAAAAAATATATTGTAACATAAATTGTTAAATTTTATGGTTAGCTTCACTGATTGTCATTTGTAAATCTTTAACATTAGTTTCTCTCCACTTTATAAATCACTCATTTATTTGGTAGTTTTTTATATGAATTATTGTTAACATAAACCATTGCTTATAATTAATGGAATATTAAGGAATATTAAGAGGCAAGTTAACTGCTTCATTTCATATATTATCTAGACATATGCATTTATTTTTAACAAATTCAGTTTCTTTTTTTAACTGAATATATCAAGGGTGTACAAGAAATAACTCTTACAATAAGAAAGGGTCATTCAATGTCTTATAATGAGGGAGATTTCAAAACAGTTATTAGAACCACTGATGTAAGTTCACAGCATTACAAACCTATATCAAAGATAAGCCTTAATTTCTCTTACAATTAAGCAAGGAAGACCTTCAGAAATCTACAGAAAATATGATAGGAATATTATGTAGGTGATCAATCATATAATGAAATGTTTAAGTGTGGTTTGTGACAGAAAAATATGCACTCTGCATCAATTGCTTGTTGCATATTCATAAAATGCAGTTTATGTGATAGAATATGGAGTAAGGAACCAAATCTCTCAACTATCACATACACACAACACTGATTTGGAATGATGAGATGAACATAATGTGGTAGATCAGTAGAAGAAGATCATGCACAATTAAAAAACACTAAAACTTAAAAAATTACAAAAAAATTCAACATTTTTTTGTAAAGGAAATCATACCTATTTTAACTGAATAGTTTTCAGGCTAAAACAATATCAACAACCATTGTATAAAATTTAATATCTGAGTATCCATTGCTCACATTGATAAGATATATATATATATATATATATATATATATAAGATTGATATATATTTCCTTATTTTTGCTATTGAAAATCCAAAAACTTTACATTGGGCTGGAAACTATCTGAAATTTTTAAAGGATTTAGCAGGAATCACACTTTTTTTAATTTAAATTTACTTAAAATAATTTTTGGGGTACAAAGAGACACTACCCTGCAAATTTTCAGGAATTAATGTTTTGTGATGTGGTCATAATGAGGCTAAAAAATGTATATATATATTTGTCAGTTGTACTATGGAAATCAGAGGTGGTGGTGCATAGGTGACTGATTTTTCAAAAATCCCATTGTACAGCTTTTTAATGGACCTGTTTCATTACAATTTTCTTTCAGTTTTTTTATTGAAAATAGATATATATTGGCATAAACACATTCAAACAATTTTCACTTCCTATATTTAGTGAATTTTAATTGTAATCTTTTGAAATTATTCCAATTGTTAATTAGACGAAATGAAAAATGGTGCTATATATTTTAGTTAAAATTTCTGCTAATTATAGTATGGTAAAAGTATTAGAAGACTGAATCATACTTGTCAAATATTTGTCTATATATTCTTATGTTATGATCTTGTTTATTATTACCAGTTTATTTTGTATAAATAGTTGTGATTATTTCATTTTTGTTTGCTTCAATGTATTTTCATTAAATTTGTTTTACTTTTTATCTTGACTTTGTGTTTTATTGATTGTAGGTTAGGTGTATGGCTAGGGTTTTTGTTGTACTACATTTCATTCACTGTAAAAATTAACTTTTATTGGTTTCACCAAAATTGCACAAAATGAGGAATGCACTGAGCTTAGGTATTAACTTAGCATGTAGGTTTCACTTACTGCACCTAAGAGTTAAAGCTTCTTTATTCTTTATCTTAATTATGGCTCTACTTTTATATGAATTTTTTGTAAAGGTTATCTGTATCAGGTCAGCTGAGTGTGGCAACTCTTCTCCTAACATGATCTTCTGTTTACTTTTAACTTTTAATAGGATAGGGTAATAATAACAGCATCAGTAAATCTATGCATTGACACAAAACCCTCGGATGATAGGGATTTAAAAGTGCTTGCTGATTTTCATAGCAATGCTACATAGCAACCACCACAGGACACTGAATACAAGTATTGTTTTAAAAATAACTATACCACTGTCAGAGGAAGCTACTATATAACCACCAAGAAGATATTGAACCCTACAAAGAAGAGATGAAACCTATTAAAATTGGACTGCAGTTAGAATAACAATTTTCAGTGCTGTCCAGAAACCCAAAAATTTTTTTAGAATTGCAGAACTTAGCCTACAAAACCTAGATTAAGTTAAGTCAGTTGAGTTAAGCCTGTCAAGGCTACTTTAACTCAAAGTAATAAAATGCCAAACACAAGAATTAAAAAATCAAAAACACTCCCAGAAAAAACAGGTCAAACCCCACTTACATCAGAGGATGCCCAATCAAATGAAGAACCTCACAGTCATATTGCCTTTTAAAAAATGAAATAACTGAACTGAAGGAAAAGTTTGATTTACCACAAACACTAGATGATTTGACCTGATTCAAATGAAAACAAAACACTTTGAGAAGTAATACTCAAACTGAAAAAAGAAAAAGACAAACTAATGTTAAACTGTAATGAACTTGAAGATGAAAACCACAACATTCTAACTCAATATAGAACACTAGAAGATAAACCACAAGTTTGCAACTGCAAATCAAGGAAGATATAAATTACTTAAATCCAATACAAATCTAATTAAATAGATCAAGGACTGTAACATGCAGAACATTCAAGTTAAAGGTCAACTCATATCTCAAGAAGCAGAGAACAATGCCCTTTATAGAAAAATTCAAAATATGAGAACTCAATTAAGTAATTTGCAATCCTATCAAGATAAAGCTACCATTGTAAAAACTATGAAGAATGCTAAAAAACCCAATCCATACAATCAAAAAATTGGGACACCATGTAAACAAGTCCCCTGCCATTGTACAAAACATTTCTTACATTCTACACCAATTACCATCACTAACAATTTGCTATTAAGTTCTCAAATCCTTCACAAACAATTAAATGATCCTTTATTGTTACAATTAAAAGAAAAACTAGACTTTATTGAAAACAAAGTGAAAAATTTTAAAAGTACTGAGGAATACAAAAAATATTTTCATTCCAACTTACCACTTTCAGCAACTGATGACAATTTAAAAATAATGATGCCACTTCCAAGGAAAAGTCAATGGAACCTCTCCCACATTTAAAGAGTGGTTCTTTTTGTACAAACAAAATCTAATTGTCCAACAATGAGGTCAGGAGCATGCTTTAACACAATTCCCAAGTTATTGATAGGGAAGGCATACAACTATTATTTGACACTAGCCAAGACAATCCACTCTAATTATGAGTTGTTGATTCAGAATTTTTACAACCATTTCCATTCTCCCCTACAGTATGCAATCAGTATAAAATTCTTTTAAATAATACAACTTACAAAAAAACCAACAACATAGAAGAGCACATCTTGCAAGTCAAATGACTGTATAGACTCAGTCACAATTTTTTCCAAGTATTCATCACATGATCTCTTCACTCACATAACATATGGTATGCTATTACCATATTCCATTATTTTGGAGAATCCTTTGTGACTTTATACAAACTTTCTGTTAAGCTTTTGTAATTTGAACAAGATTAAAATACTTGATTGACTAGTCACAAAATGGTGTTTGGATAAAATGACAAAAGATCTCAAAAATAATGGATATGCACAGAATCTAATTCATAAGATTATTGATAGGAAATTTTCATGCAATACACTAGATTCAAAGTCTACACATAACCAAGACAAAATAAAAGTACACTGGAAGTGACCATTTTTAAAATTACAAGAAGAACAACTAAAGAAAACAATATGATCAGACAACAAAGAATTACTAACTTCAAAAATTTGTCCTGTATTTTATGAAAAAAGACCATGGAAATGTTCCCCAATAAAGATCATATACCCATTACATTGTCTTCTGTTATAGTTTATTCATATGGCTGTAATCAATGTTCAAGTTCATTCATTGGCAAGACCAGAAGGCATTTAGAAACACAGGCAAAGAAACACAAGAGGGCATCTACAATCCAAAATATATATACATGGATGTGAACCCAAGCTGAAGAACTTTAAAATACTAATAAGACATTGTCAAACTAAAATCACAGAAGCAATATGTATAAAATCAACTAAGATAACATTATTAACTAAACAAAGACATCAAATATATCTAAATATATTTTGAAAATTACTAGAAAAAACTTTCTCCAAATTCTTGAAAATGACAACAATATTTGTTGAAACCTGTTGCAATAAAACATTTATATATATATA